>MU675745.1:7498-22712 GCA_026770625.1 Nicotiana glauca
GATGCAAATGTGACATATTTTGTATTTTATATTAATTTTAACAAATTAAATATATACAGATAAATACAAATAATTATCCAAAAATACCGCAAAAAATCTAAAAATTGCACACAAAGAAAAATTATTTTATTTTGAATTTTTGGGAGTATTTCTCATACAGGGCAAAAATCACGTGCTCACATCTATGTTCGTGCGTTGCACGAGAAATATGTATTGAAAATAATAAACTTTCAATTGCTTACACTTGTGACGGCCCAAAAGGTTCATCACCTATTTTCTCATTCATTTCGTGCTTCCGAGGCCTTGAAAACCTCACCTTTAGTGGCCTCGATTTGCGTGCGCAGTCAGGGCGCGTAGACGGAAAGCTTAAATATGAATTTCTGTGAAAATTTTGATGAATTTTGATATTAATATGACTAAAGTTGACTTTGGTCAATATTTTGGGTAAATGGACTCGGACACGTGATTTGACGGTCCCGAGGGTCCGTAGAAAAATATGGCACTCGGGCGTGTGCCTCGAATCAAAATCTGAGGTCCCAAACCCGAGAAATGAATTTTTGAAAGAAATTATTTTTCTGTAATGAATATGAAAATTTGAAATGAAAATGGATTAGAAATTATTGGTATCGGGCATGTATTTTGGTTCCGGTGCCCGGTATAGGTCTTATATATGGTTTAAGATGTTTCTGTGTAATTTGGTCGAAATTTGACTTCATTTGATGTATTTCAGACCTAAATATCTAAAAGTGAAAGTTTATAAAGTTTGATGAATAAGTGATGATTTTGAGGTTTGATTCCTCGTTTATGATGTTAATTTGGAGATTTAATCACATGGTTAAGTTTGTAGGATATGGTTGAGTTAGTGTACACGAGTGGTTAGGAGCCCCGAGGGCTCGGAGGTGTTTTCGGAGGTATTCGGGATGGTTTTGGAGTTAGGAAAAATTGCAAAAAATCTGTTGTTGGTGCACAGTGAATTCCTTCTTCGCGTTCGCACTCCACCTTTGCGTTCGCATAGCTTCAGTGTTTTTCTCTTTCTCGTTCGCGTCACCACCATCGCGATCGCATAAGCCAAAATCAGGAGCCCAACAACTTCTTCTTCGCATTCGCGGTCCGCCTTCTCGCGTTCGTGTAGCCCCAGTATCTCCTTCAATGAATTCGCATATCACCCCTCGCGTTCACATAGGCCAATCTCTTGGGCCCCAGAACTTTCCCCTTCGCGTTCGCAATCCTGTTCCTATGAACGCAATGCTTGCCAGCGGTTCCTCTTCGCGAACGCGGCCCTTATGTTACGAACGCATAGGGTAATTTTGCCCAGTAATTTTCTTAAGTTTCCAGAACAGTAACTTCGGGTTTTATTCAAAAATATTCACGAGCCCTCTTCTTCCCCAAGCTCTAGGAGTCCATTGAAGCCCCCATTCTTCAAGACCATTTGGGTTAGTAATTTCCCACTTATTTCCTTCATTTTTCTTCCATTAAATAGTGAATTCCTAAGCTTAAATGACATGGATTAGGGTGGAAATTGGGGAAAATGGGTAGAACTAGAGCTTTTCAATTTTCTTTGATTTAGACCTCGTTTTGGGGTCGAATTTGAAAACAAATTGTATATCCGGGCTCGTGGGGGAATGGGTAACATGGAATTGGTTCGAACATCACCAAGCGGGCCCGAGGTCGATTTTGGAATTTTTGGAAGAAAGCATGGAAATTCATATTTAGGCATTGGGTTTAGTTTGTTTAGCTATTATTAATACTTTAAGGTCATTATTTCATAGATTTGACTGAGTTGGAGCCGAATTCGAAGGGTAAAGCTATACTAGAGGCTTGAGTCGAGTTTGGAGCATTCTAGGTAAGTGTTTGATCTAACTTTGGCTTGAGGGAATAGGATTAGAGTATTATTTGCTAATTGCTAAATGTTGAGTACGGTATATAGGCATGGTGACGAGTATCTATACATCGGTGTCTAGCATGATCGTGAGTCCTTACTTGTGCTTATTTGGGATTCTGTAGTGACTCTTCCTTGTTTAATTGATGGTTTCGATATTATGTGAATAGTATGAAGAGAAAATATGATTTGTAAACTCCTTGGAGCGTTGGCTCGAATTATGACATGATTAGGATGTACGAAATGAACGAAAGAGGAAGAGATGTAATTACTCCATTGCCGGGACGTGTAAGTTATTATTGTTGCTCCCTTGCCGGGAATTAGCTGTTTATTTGTGTTCTCCCTTGCCGGGACTGTTGGATTGATACTTGTTCCCTTGCCGGAAAATTATTGTATATAATGAAATGGGATCATATGGCACGCCGATCACTTATATATTATGAAATGGGATCGTGTGGCACGCCGACCACTTATATATTATGAAATGGGATCGTGTGGCACGCCGACCACTTATATATTATGAAATGGGATCGTGTGGTACGTCGACCACTTATATATTATAAAATGGGATTGTGTGGTACGCCGACCACTTATATATTATGAAATGGAATCGTGTGTAACGCCGACCACTTATATATTATAAAATGGGATCGTGTGGCACGCCGACCACTTATATGTTATGAAATGGGATCGTGTGGTGCGTCGACCACGTATTTTGTGTTAGAAGGGATCAGTTGTAGTTTTTCCTTATTTATTCCTACCGTTCTATTTTATCTGCTACTCCCAAAAGCATGTTCCCCTCCCAATCTCAATTATTATTTTCCGCTATTATTTTCGTTGTACTTGCATATATATATATCTGTACAGGTTTGATTGGTAGTCCTGTCTAGCCTCATCACTACTTCGCCGGGGTTAGGCCAGGCACTTACCAGCACATGGGGTCGGTTGTGCTGATGCTACACTATGTGCATCTTTTTGAACAGATTGCAGAGTCGGAGCAGATTGTGGACCACAGTAGGGGCATTGGGAGCTGACTTCAGTCCAGAGATTTCTGAGGTAGCCTTGCTGGCATCCGCATGGCCGGAGTCTCTTCCACTTTATCTTTGTTTGTTATATTTGTACCGGAACAAACAATATTGTATTTTTGTTCATACTTTGTATTTAGCATTCTGTAGAAGTTCGTGAGTAGTGACTCCAGTCTTGGGTTGAGGATTTGTAAACTTCCGCATTTCTTTCAGTTAATTAAATTTAAGACTTCCCCTTTTATATTAATTGGCTTGCCTAACTCCCATTAGTAGGCGTCATCACGGCTCCCGAGGGTGGAAAATCTGGGTCGTGACAAGTTGGTATCAGAGCACTAAGTTACATAGGTCTTGCTACTCACGGAAAAACTTGGTAGAGTCTGAGGGGTCGGTACATAGACGTCTGTATTTATTCCCCAGAGGCTACGAAGTTAGGAAAATTTTCACTTTTGTTCTTTCTTGTCGTGCAATTCTATTTCTCAAATACGGATTGTCTTGCTACTTTGTTCTTTCGCAGATGGCGAGAACACATACTTTCTCTTCTACTGCGCAGCAGCCCGAGCCCCCAACAGCAGTTCCTAGGCAGGGGCAGAGCTCAGCCCCGGGCAGCAGTCCTAGAGGTGGAGCCTCATATTGATTATGATGATGAGGTTCCAGACCCAGCAGCTCTAGTGGGCCCAGCTCAGGTCCCAGGAGGGTTCATGGTCACCCCAGATCTTCAGGACGCTTTGGTCAGACTGGCAGCCTTTATGGAGAGCGTCACTAGAGCGGGTTTGCTTCCAGTAGCACCAACCACTTCTCAGGCTGGAGGAGGAGTTCAGACTCCTGCTACACGTACTCCGGAGCAGGTAGCTCCCCAGGCTCATGTTCCAGTGGTTCAGCCAGCTGTGGCAGTTCAGTCAGGTATTGTGACCCAGGCCGGCGATGGAGCGGCTATGTCCTCAGATGCTTTGTGGAGGCTTGATAGGTTCTCCAAGCTCTTCACCACCACATTCAGCGGTACTTCTTCAGAGGATCCACATGATTTCTTATTTAGCTGCCATGAGATCCTTCAGACTATGGGTATTGTGGATACCAATGGGGTTGACTTCGCCACTTTTCAACTAGCAGGATCTGCCAAGACTTGGTAGAGGGACTATTGTTTATCCAAACTAGCAGGGTCGCCATCACTGACTTGGGACCAGTTTGCAGAGTTGTTTTTGGAGAAGTTTCTCCCAGTTACTCAGTGAGAGGCTCTTCGCAGGCAGTTCGAGCGCCTCCAGCAGGGCTCTATGACAGTCACTCAGTATGAGACTCGGTTCATTGATCTGGCACGCCATGCTATTGTTATACTTCCCACCGAGAGATATAGGGTGCGGAGGTTTATTGATGGGTTGATTCAACCAATCCGTCTCCAAATGGCTATAGGAGCCGGTAGTGAGATTTCTTTTCAGGAGGCAGCCAATGCGGCCCGTAGAGTTGAGATGGCTCTTGCATGGGGAGGTGGTCATGGGTCAGATAAGAGGCCCCGTCATGCAGGTAAGTTCAGTGGTACCTCATTTGGAGATGGGGATTCTTATGGTAGAGGCCATCCTCTGAGGCCTTTTCAGTCAGCCCTACAGGTCTCACGTGGTACTTCAGGTGGTCGTGGTTCTCAGCCGTAGTCTTCTGACCAGTAGCTTTTCAGTTCACCATCAGCACCTATCAGCGCGCCACTACTCCATTCTTCTCAGCAGCCGAGGGCTTGTTACACGTGTGGTGACACGAGACATATTGCGAGGTATTGCCCTCGAGCTTCTAACAGCTCTCAGCAGCAGGGTCCTCGTCCCATGATACAGGCATCAGGTGATCCACATGCCGCCCAGCCAGCTATAGGCGGGGGTAGAGACCATAGAGGTGGAGCTCGAACCGCCAGAGGTAGAGGCCAGCCAGTAGTCGATCATCCCAGAGATACGGTTCAGGGAGATGGGGCCCAGCCCCGATGCTATGCTCTTCCAGCCAGGCTAGAGGTTGAGTCTTCAGATGCGGTTATTACAGGTACTATTCTGGTTTGTGATAGGGATGCTTCAGTGCTATTTGACACTGGGACTACGTATTCATATGTGTCATCCTATTTTTCACCCTACCTGGTTATGCCTAGTGATGCTTTGGGTATTCCTGTTTATGTATCTATACCGGTGTGTGATTCTATAGTGGTCAACTGAGTTCATCGTTCCTGTGTGGTAGTGTTTGAGGGTCTTGAGACCCGTGTTGATTTATTGCTCTTAGACATGGTGGATTTCGACGTTATATTAGGTATGGATTGGTTGTCCTCATATCATGCTATCTTGGATTGTCATGCCAAGATCGTGACTTTGGCTTTGCTAGATTTGCCCTGTTTGGAGTGGAGAGGGACCCCAGGGCATACCACCTGCAGTGTTATTTCATATGTGAAGGCTCGACGTATGGTCGAGAAGGGGTGTTTAGCTTATCTGGCGTATGTTCGCGATTCCAGCACAGAGGTCCCTTCCATTGATTTTATTCCTATTCTTCGGGAGTTCCCCGAGGTTTTCCTTTCAGACATGTTGTCTGCCGGGTATGCCGCCCGATAAGGATATTGATTTCTGTATTGATCTAGCTCCGGGCACTCAGCCCATTTCCATTCCGTTGTATCGTATGGCCCCGCCAGAGTTGAAGGAGTTAAAGGACCATTTGCAGGATTTACTGGATAAGGGTTTTATCAAGCCTAGTATTTCTCCTTGGGGTGCGCCGGTGTTATTTGTGAAGAAAAAGGATGGTTCAATGAGGATGTACATTGATTACCGGCGATTGAACAAAGTGACGATAAAGAACAAATATCCACTGCCGAGGATTGATGATTTGTTTGACCAGCTTCAAGGTGCGAAGGTGTTTTCAAAGATAGACTTGAGATCTGGCTATCATCAGCTGAGGATAGGGCGTCCGATGTCCCAAAGATAGCATTCCGCACTCGGTATGGGAATTATGAGTTTTTGGTCATGTCATTTGGGTTGACCAATGCCCCATCAGCGTTTATGGAGTTGATGAACCGAGTGTTCAGGCCTTATTTGGACTTGTTCATGATAGTCTTTATTGATGATATTTTGGTGTACTCCCGCAGCCAGGAGGAGCACGATCAGCACCTCAGAGTGGTTCTCGAGACTCTGAAGGATAGTCAGTTATATTCTAAGTTCTTGAAGTGCGAGTTCTGGTTGAGTTCGGTTGCATTTCTGGGTCACGTCGTATTAGTAGAGGGTATTCAGGTGGACCCGAAGAAGATTGAGGTAGTCAAGAACTGGCCTAGACCAGCATCAGCTACCGAGATTCGAAGTTTCTTATGGTTAGCAGGCTACTATCGACGGTTCGTGGAGGGGTTTTCATCTATTGCAGCCCCGATGACCAGATTGACCCAGAAGGGTGCCCAGTTCAGATGGTCAGATGAGTGTGAGGCGAGCTTTCAGAAGCTCAAGACAGCTCTGACCACGGCACCAGTATTGGTTTTGCCCACAGGTTCAGGGCCTTATATAGTCTATTGTGATGCTTCCCGTATTCGGATTGGTGCAGTATTGATGCAGGATGGCAGAGTCATTGATTATGCTTCGAGGCAGTTGAAGATCCACGAGAAGAATTATCTGGTTCATTATCTAGAGTTGGCAGCCATTGTTCATGATTTGAAGATTTGGAGGCATTACCTATATGGTATGACGTGTGACGTGTACACTGATCACAAGAGTCTTCAGTACTTGTTCAAGAAGAAGGAGTTGAACTTGAGGCAGAGGAGGTGGTTGGAGTTAATTAAGGATTATGATGTTACTATTTTGTATCACCTGAGGAGAGCCAATGTGGTGACCGATGCATTGAGTAGGAAGTCCGCCAGCATGGGTAGTCTTGCTTATATTTCGGTCAGCCAGAGACCGCTTGCTTTGGATATTCAAGCCTTGGCCAATCGATTTGTGAGGTTGGACATTTCTGAGCCTAGCAGAGTTTTAGCTTGCACGGTCGCTCGTTCCTCATTATTGGAGTGTATCCGTGATTGGCAGCTTGATGATCCCTATTTGTGTGTCCTGAGAGACACGGTGCAGCGTGGGGGTGCCACGAAGGTGACCTTATATTATAATGGTGTTTTGAGATTGCAGGTGCGAGTTTGTGTGCCCAATGTCGATGGGATTCGAGAGTTGATCTTAGCGGAGGCCCATAGTTCTCGGTATTCTATTCACCCAGATGCCGCGAAGATGTATCAGGACTTGCGGCAGCATTATTGGTGGCTTAGGATGAAAAAAGATATTGTTGCATCTATTGCTCGATGTTTGAACTGTCAGCAGGTTAAGTATGAGCATCAGAGGCCTGGTGGTTTGTTTCAGAGGATTGAGCTTCCCGAGTGGAAGTGGGAGAGGATTACCATGGATTTTGTTACCATACTTCCGTTGACTCGGAAGAAGTTCGATGTGATATGGGTTATTGTTGATAGACTGACCAAGTCAGCACATTTCATTCATGTGGCAGTCTCCTATTCATCCGAGAGGTTAGCTGAGATTTATATCCGGGAGATTTTTTGTCTTCATGGGGTGCCAGTATCTATCATTTTGGATCGGGGTACGCAGTTTACCTCGCACTTCTAGAGAGCAGTCCAGCATGAGTTGGGCACCCGAGTTGAGTTGAGCACAACATTTCATCCTCAGATGGACGGTTAGTCCGAGCGGACTATTCAGATATTGGAGGATATGCTCCGAACCTGTGTCATTTGTTTTGGAGGCTCATGGGACCACTTTTTGCCTTTAGCAGAGTTCGCCTACAACAACAACTACCAGTCCAACATTCAGATGGCTCCATATGAGGCGTTTTATGGTAGGCGATGTCGGTCTCCAGTTGGATAGTTTGAGCCGGGAGAGGCTCAGCTATTGGGTAAAGATCTAGTTCAGGAGGCCTTGGATAAGGTCAAGATCATTCAGGACAGACGTCGGACAGCTCAGTCCAGGCAGAAGAGTTATGCAGATCGCAAGGTTCGAGATGTGTCTTTCATGGTTAGTGAGCAAGTATTGCTCCGTGTGTCGCCTATGAAGGGCGTGATGAGATTTGGGAAGAAGGGCAAGCTTAGCCCTAGGTTCATTGGCCCAATTGAGATTCTCGATCGTGTGGGAGAGGTTGCCTATAGACTTGCCTTGCCGCCTAGCTTGTCAGTTGTGCATCCAATTTTTCATGTGTCCATGCTTCGGAGGTATCATGGCGATCCAGCCCACGTGTTAGATTTCAGCACTGTCCAGTTGGACAAGGATCTGTCTTATGAGGAGGAGCTGGTAGCTGTTCTAGACCGGCAGGTTCGACAATTGAGGTCGAAGAGTTTTTCTTCAGTGTGTGTCCAGTGGAGAGGTCATCCTCCTAAGGCATCGACCTGGGAGTCCGAGTCTGATATGCGGAGCCGTTATCCTCATCTATTTCCCGACTCAGGTACTTCTTTTTTTTGTCCGTTCGAGGATGAACGGTTGTTTTAGAGGTGGAGAATGTGACGACCCAAAGGGGTCATCACCTGTTTTCTCATTCGTTCCGTGCTTCAAAGGCCTTGAAAACCTCATCTTTAGTTGCCTCGATTTGCGTGCGTAGTCCAGGCACGTAGCCGAAAAGCTTAAATATGAATTCTATGAAAACATTTGATGAATTTTGATATTAATATGACTAAAGTTGACTTTGATCAATATTTTGGGGTAAATGGACCCTGAAACATGATTTGACGGTTCCGGAGGGTCCGTAGGAAAATATGGGACTCGGGCGTATACTGGGAATCGAAATTCGAGGTCCCGAGCCCGAGAAATGTATTTTTGAAAGAAATCATTTTTCTGAAATGAATATGAAAATTTGAAATGAAAATGGATTAGAAAGTATTGGTATAGGGCCTGTATTTTAGTTCTGGCGCCCGGTACAGGTCTTATATATGGTTTAAGATATTTCTGTGTAATTTGGTCGAAATCGAACGTCATTTGACGTGTTACGGACCTAAATATCTAAAAGTGAAAGTTTATGAAGTTTGATGAAAAAGTGATGATTTTGTAGTTTAATTCCTCGTTTATGATGTTAATTTGGTGATTTAATTGCATGGTTAAGTTCATAGGATGTGGTTGAGCTAGTGTGCGCGAGTGGTTAGGAGCCCCGAGGGCTCGGGAGTGTTTTCGGAGGTGTTTGGGATGGTTTTGGAGTTAGGAGAAATTGCAAAAAATCTGTTGTTGGTGCACAGTGAATTCCTTCTTCGCGTTCGCATTCCACCTTCGCGTTCGCATAGCTTCAGTGTTTTTCTCTTTCTCGTTCGCGTCACCACCATCGCGATCGCATAAGCCAAAATCAGGAGCCCAACAACTTCTTCTTCGCATTCGCGGTCTGCCTTCTCGCGTTCGTGTAGCCCCAGTATCTCCTTCAATGCGTTCGCATATTACCCCTCGCGTTCGCATAGGCCAATCTCTTGGGCCCCAGAACTTTCCCCTTCGCGTTCGCAATCCTGTTCCTACGAACGCAATGCTTGCCAGCGGTTCCTCTTCACGAACGCGACCCTTATGTTGCGAACGCATATGGTAATTTTGCCCAGTGATTTTCTTAAGTTTCCATAACAGTAACTTCGGGTTTTATTCAAAAAAATTCACGATCCCTCTTTTCCCCCAAGCTCTATGAGTCCATTGATGCCCCCATTCTTCAAGACCATTTAGGTTAGTAATTTCCCACTTATTTCCTTTATTTTTCTTCCATTAAATAGTGAATTCCTAAGCTTAAATTACATGGATTAGGTTGGAAATTGGGGGAAATGGGTAGAATTAGGGCTTTTCAATTTTCTTTGATTTAGACCTCGTTTTGGGGTCGAATTTGAAAACAAATTGTATATCCGGGCTCGGGGGGAATGGGTAACATGGAATTGGTTCGAACCTCACCAAGCGGGCCTGAGGTCGATTTTTTGAAATTTTTGGAAAAAAGCTTGGAAATTCATATTTAGGCATTGGGTTTAGTTTGTTTAGCTATTATTAATACTTTAAGGTCGTTATTTCATAGATTTGATTGAGTTGGAGCCGAAATATGAGTTGAGTCTGGAGCATTTGAGCTAAGTGTTTGATCTAACTTTGGCTTGAGGGAATATGATTAGAGTATTATTTGCTAATTGCTAAATGTTGAGTACGGTATATAGGCATGGTGACGAGTATTTATACATCGGTGTCTAGCATGACCGTTAGTCCTTACTTGTGCTTATTTGGGATTCTGTAGTAATTCTTCCTTGTTTAATTGATGGTTTCGATATTATGTGAATATTATGAAGAGAAAATATGATTTGTAAATTCCTTGGAGCGTTGGCTCGAATTATGACATGATTAGGAAGTACGAAATGAACGAAAGAGGAAGAGATGTAATTACTTCCTTGCCGGGATGTGTAAGTTATTGTTGTTGCTCCCTTGCCGGGAGCTAGCTTTTTATTTATGTTCTCCCTTGCCGAGACGGTTGGATTGATACTTGTTCCCTTGCCGGGAAATCATTGTATATTATGAAATGGGATCGTGTAGCACGCCGACCACTTATATATTATGAAATGGGATCATGTGGCACGTCGACCACTTATATATTATGAAATGGGATCGTGTGGCACGCCGACCACTTATATATTATGAAATGGGATCGTGTGGCACGCCGACCACTTATATATTATAAAATGGGATCGTCTGGCACGCCGACCACTTATATGTTATGAAATGGGATCGTGTGGTACGCCGACCACGTATTCCGTGTTAGAAGGGATCAGTTGTAGTTTTTCCTTATTTATTCCTACCGTTATATTTTATCTGCTACTCCCAAAAGCATGTTCCCCTCCCAATCTCAATTATTATTTTCCACTATTATTTTCGTTGTACTTGCATATATATATATCTGCACAGGTTTGATTGGTAGTCATGTCTAGCCTCATCACTACTTCGCCGGGGTTAGGCCAGGCACTTACCAGCACATGGGGACGGTTGTGCTGATGCTACACTCTGTGCATCTTTTTGCACAGATTGCGGAGCCGGAGCAGCTTGTGGACCACAGTAGGCCATTGGGAGCTGACTTCAGTCCAGAGATTTCCGAGGTAGCCTTGCTGGCGTCCGCATGGCCCGGAGTCTCTTCCACTTTATCTTCGTTTGTTATATTTGTACCGGAACAAACCGTATTGTATTTTTGTTCAGACTTTGTATTTAGCATTCTGTAGAAGTTCTTGAGTAGTGACTCCAGTCTTGGGTTGAGGATTTGTAAACTTCCGCATTTCTTTCAGTTAATTAAATTTAAGACTTCCGCTTTTATATTAATTGGCTTGCCTAACTCCTATTAGTAGGCGTCATCACGGCTCTCGAGGATGGGAAATCCGAATCGTGACAACACTGTTGACTATGTATACAGTAGGAAGTTTAATAATCAATTCCTTAAAATAAAAATAATATAATATATAATTCAAATCAAGTTATCAATAGTGTTTATGACATAATGTAGGTGGAAAATGGAATTACTTAAATATTTAGAATCACAACTTTATGTGGTTTAAGTTGTAAACTCACTTTAAAATATAATATTATTCACCATTATTTGTGACACGATGATCTACTTTAGTTAGGCCCGATATACGAAAGTCTAATATGTTAAACGTTGAACTTTAGTTCATGCCTTCCGTGGCCCTTCTTTTTTCTTTTTCATTGGACGTTATTTTGTTTCAATTATAATATGTCTAAAAAAATTAGATTTCTTAGTCGCACATTCAAAACACATTTGTTTTAATATATAGAAGAAATCGTATTCTGCGAAAGTTATGGCTATGAAATATCATGTGTTAAATATTATAAAATGCGTACAGAAATAATAAACTTTCGATTACGATAAGTATTTAAAGTTACTTGTTACTCAATGTATATGAAGTTCAATAATCCTTTAAAAAATAGTATTATTATAGAAACCAACTCATTAGTAAAGTTTTGACACAATCAAAAGATAAAATAAACCTGAACATTTTGAGAATAATCTAGCAAAAATAACAATGTAACAAAAAAAAATCACAAAATTACGCATAAAAATAATTTCCAATTAAAATAATTTTTTGAAGTTTCTCGTAAAAATATATATTAAACCACATCATCAAAGGTCAAACTTATGTCGGCAATTAAAATGAATTTATCAAATATAGTCAACGTAAAGAGTTGTCTATGTGATAGAAGTCTGCATAATTAGAATAGGACTTCTTGATTTAGTCCAAGCTGACTATTAGGTTAGTTTAATTTTTAAATATTGCAGTTTTATTCATATTGAATTGCTTCCTTATACTAAGAGGGAGCGAAAAAGAGCAAATAAAACGCTCTTTGTAGTAGTGTCTAGTCATGTAGATTTTGGGCATGTTAAATTTCTTCTCTAACTCCAAAAGTAGTGTTATTTTGAATAAGTTCCTTACCTAATATAATTATTCATAACTATTGAAAGTCATCTTCTCTAATTTCCTTGTTTGGATAACAAAAACAAACGGATTGGGGTAGGATGAAGAGTCCAAACCAAACAGGATTTATATCTCAAAGTGCAGCAAGCTGGGGGACTCACAATCTCCTTATTTGAAAAACATAAACAAATTAAGGGATTAGGGTCGATCAAAATTTTGAAACATTAAAATATTAATGGAATCAAAGGATGAACTTAGTACCTATATACAGTAACTTACTCAATGAAGTATATAGCAAGACTTTCCACCAGCTGGACTCGTAGAAAAATCCAGCGGAAGATTTTTTTTTTAATTTTTTTTTTATACATTTTGTGCTCGATCTTAATTTATTTGCGTGATTTGTCAATATTAATTTTTATGATTCATCAATAGTTGATTATATCGATGTCCATTAATCTCTTTACGATTAGAAATATTAGTTTTTCTACTGAATGATGTCCTCCATGTCCCATACTGTAGAACCATGTCAAATATAAGTTTTATACATCTAAAATCAATATTTTACTTATATATACAATGTAATTTTTCGTAATATTTCGACGAAGGGTGGTCAGTTATAGGTGGCTTCGCCCGTGTACTAAAGCAAGCTTCTATCACGTGGCCTGCATTCGTTCCCTTGTTTAGAGCTTCTATCATGTCTAATTTTAAGAGAATTTATGCAATGAAGAAAATCAAATTATCTGTAGAGACACTGAATTCCCACAATAGGTATAACTTCTTCAAAGCAAATGTATATATATAAACATCGAGAGTAGTATTCTTGTTTATGTAGGATTAGTATAACTTTGTAACAAAAACAATATGGTTTTAGATTTCCGTTCAAATTCATGTTAGGAATAGTGTCCTAACATGTAATTGTTTTTTCGAACAAATAATGTATCTTCTTAAGGGTATAAAAGTCTATTAACAATTTAAGAATATTTTGGTCGTTCATAATTTTAGCGTGGAATATTCGTGCTTTTATAATAATATAAATAGATATAGAATATAAATTATGCTTACTTAACACGATTAAATATTTTAATGAGATAATAGTTTATAGTATTAATTAATTATTAATTATAATTAAAAAAGAATAAAGTACACACTTATTTACTTGGTATAAATATCCAATACGGGCAAATTTTTATCCGATAAATATCGCTATCCACATGGAGACAAAGGCTACAATATCTCAACAACTCCCCTATTATGGGTCCCCAGTCATCACTTTCTCAATTTTCATGCACTTTCCTGTGTCAATGCCCATACCTCCTACCTACTTACCTAAGTCAATGCCATCCCACTAAATCTAAATTTATTTATTTTCCAATTAAGTGGGACCCACAATTTGGATAATATTCTCAATTATCCAATTTTCAAGCATAAATTTCTATCATTATCTTGTGTTTTATATTTTATTATTTATAATGGATATCTTTATCTTGGTCTAAACTCTAATTGACATTCTTATGGTTTGTTTGGTACTAACTAAGACAAACACCTTCTTATTCTTTTAGTTGTCTTGAATTATTAAAAATGTTTTATTAAAATCTATTTTTCATTGACAGCTTAAACTATTCTACTAATATTACTTAGAGTTTTCATTAATGCATTTTGTATGATTTTTATACGTAATGTAACATAGGAAAATAAATCAGAAGTTGATTTTCTATAATAATTTTTTTGTACAAAAACCAAAAATATTTTCCACGTGAAATATTTTCTTTCATGCTAGACGGATCAATAATGACTTTACATTTTCTTAGACTGATTTTGTGTATGTTGATATTGCATTAAAAATTTACTAAACCTCGGACAATGTAACATCAAGAGAGTATCTTTCACTGTAATTATGTGCTAGATAGAATTGGAAATTCATAACACGACACAAAAATGTTTCATTTTCACTGTATTTATGAAGACTTAATCACAAATGTATAGTTGAACCAACAAAGTTGTGGTGAAGTGGTAAGTATTTCTTCATCCATAACAAGAGGTTTCGGGTTCGAGTCCCCGGGTATGGAATCACTTTTGTTAGGGAGCACTTTATCCCCAATGTGGGATTTCTCGGCGCGAATCCGGATGTGGTAAGTACTCCTTCATCCTTAACTATAGATCTCGGAATCGAACCCCTGGGTATGAAATCGCTTTTATTAGGAAATGCTTTACTCCCAATGTAGGACTTCCCGACGCGAATCTAGATTTAATCGGGACCCAATGTGAGCACCAGACAATGTGTGGGAAACCAAAAATAAAACAAATGTATAGTTAAAGCAACTTTTTCTTTAGGAAATGGGGTTCTACTATTTTGATGTTTTATAGTAGCAAGTTTGTTAAGCTTGTAAAATCGTCTTATTTTGAAATATATCTTTTTAAAGTATTTTTGGTGACAAGCAGTTGTGTTTGGCTAAATAATTTTAAAAATATTTTTGAGCAACAATTAGTGTTTGGCCAAACTTCTAAAATTTATTTTTAAGTTTATGTTTCTCAAAAATATTTTTTAACAAAGTACTTTTGAAGAGAAGCTAATCTTTTTACTTCTCAAAAATTATTTCTGGTTCTATTCAAAATTATTATTTTTACTTCTAAAAGCTTGGCAAAAACATTTTAACTTTTAACTAGAAAAACACTTTTGACTAGAAAAAAGCTTTCGGCAGAGCTCAAAGCACGTATAACTGGTCTATCACTAAAAATACGCTTTCAAATTTGAAATTAGTATCTCAATATTTCATTTATGTTCAAGCCGGTACTCACCGTCATTCCGTCAATATATATATATATATATGACAAGAGGGGTTGCTCTGATGGTAAGCAACCCCCACTTCCAACCAAGAGGTTGTGAGTTCGAGTCTCCCCAAGAGCAAGGTGGGAAGTTCTTGGAGG
>MU675745.1:23633-71069 GCA_026770625.1 Nicotiana glauca
TGATAACGCCAAACTATGCCTTATAAAAAGACACACGGATGTAGCAAATATAGTTTGAGTATTCTGCCCAGAGTCGAACCACAGAGGATTAACCTATCAATTACTTTTGTTGGACTTACTAAATTCACAGAATCAATTTTCCCAAACTTTGTGATTCACAATTGATGATATATCTAACAACTAACCGAAAATAAATAACAGCTGAAAGTTAACTAAGATTGCTTTGTATATAATTGGAATAAGGTCTAAGGTAATGGTCTTCCCCGTTGTTGATTTCCTTGGTTGAATATGTTTTATAACTGAGACTTAGTTGTCTTCATCAATCATGAACGTTCCAGCTATCATAAATCTTTTTCAAGCAATTATGATAATTTACTAGACGCACTTTCTCAAGCTACGCTAGCTAGATTCGCATTACGGTTCACTTAGATTGCACCCGAGGTATCGTTATCTCTAATTCAACCTCTAAACCCTTGGTTATGACTCTCGCCTATACTCCGGGAGTGATGCTGTTCATACAATTACCTAAATATGTACTCTCTCTCAAGCAGATACATACTAAATAGGGACGGATAATTGAGGGCCCTTTCAATTAACCACAATCAAAACGTAGATGAACAAATAGAATTAACAACCAATTCAAAACTATATTAATATAACAACTAAGTCATCCCCAATGGGTTTCACCAAAACCTTAGATTAACGTATTTAGCTACTCATAACAAAGTAAGAGAAAACAACTAAATTATTCATAATGGAAGAATTGCAAGAAAATAAAAGAGATAAAGAACTATGATATTTTTGGGTGATCTCTCACATTTGTTCCTCCTCCAAAAGTAATCTAAAAAACAAGCCTCATCTATCTTGGGCGAGTTTCTACATCTTATAAGGGTTTTACAAAAGTTTTCTCGAATTGACACTTTGGCCCCCAAATTTCCAGGTTCGTGAACAGGTCACCGCGATCGCGGCGTGGACCGCGGTGAACACTGCCCGGCCCATTTTTTGTGTTTTGTCTCCGCGGTCGCGGTGGACTTTTGTCCAGTCATTTTCTTTTGCTCCTTTTTGTTCAGATACTTCTTGAGTGGGTATTTTCTTTTCATTATTGCCTCCAAACACTTCATGTTGCTTCCTCACATATAATATTCTCTGCGAAACCAAATAATACTATTTAAAGCATTTTGTTGGCAATTTACCTTATAAAACAACAACAAAGCATGAGCAATTAAGGTGTAAATATCAACTATATAGCCTACTATCAACACCCCACACTTAAATTATTTCTAGTGCTCGAGCAATTCACCACACTCCATCAAAATTCCTTCCCTAAGCTTTTCCCTCAACGACTCACACCATGAACATTTTACAAAAGTTACACCTAGTAGTGAGCAAACTTTACCTCAAGAATTAAATCTGTCGTACCACGTAACGTTCGCACTTACTCAAACCACTCTTATACAAGAGTCAAGACTTACCTTTACTTTGTGAATCACATGCACTCACGTCTATAATGATAGTGATAACAATTAGGAACTAAAATAGACAGAATTCGCTCACTCTCCAAAAAGAACATTCACATGCCACAAAGATGCACCATAGGCTTGCCTATAGTGTAGTACTTGACTAATCGAGCCCAACTCAGTCTAAGATCAATATGACTTTATTTGATTGTAATGTAGGCTAAGGAACGGGTATGATATATTTGGATATAGTGACTAACATACCTAAGCACTTTTAATACAATTACATTGAACTTCAAGATCATCGTTTTGTAAGCCAACACTCCACCACATTTATTTAAAAATCCCCATATATTAGGTGCACTTTTTACAAGCTACCACTTATTAATCACTACACAATATATTAATTTTTTTTTCGTGGTGTTTCTCTTTTTATGCTTCACATTCTGCACATTTTCTCTATTTTCATGGTTCCACTTCAAAAACCAAACCACCGCCCCACACTTTTGCTTTTGTATATTTTCAATATCATTCTAGTGCTTAGTGAGAGGAAAATTGGTTCAAACAGCAGGCTATTCAAACAATTGGGTAAGGTTCACATTGTGGTTGCCAAAGAAACATGCTTATAGGCTCAACGAGGTTAACTAAGATGTAATGCATTCAGGTGGGTTTACTTTATATGTCTGACTCAACAAAGAAATGTCTATATCACTTCTAAAACTGAATGAAGCTATTATTTCGATTTGCAAACACACAAGGCAAGTTCTAGGCATTAAATGTACAGTATGGAATACAGTAACACTTACACACACATGGCACATGACTCACTCCGGATTAGATTATCAAGACATTCTCTTTTGAGTGTTCAATTTAGGTACAAACATACAATTTTTAAGGCACTTAAATAAGATTCAACCCTTGAAGCTAAGCGCTACACTCTAGCATCTATCGTGTTCAGGTGTAAAAATGCTAAGGGTTTTTCTTCTTCGATTTTAAGCTCGTCGCCCATTCATCCTAACCTAAAAAAAATTTACCTATACCCGGTTCAAGCTAAACCCTTGAAAAAGAACCGTGGCCCAAAGAAAAACCAAGGGGGAGTTGCAAAACTACCTAAAAAAAAATCTTTTTGGTATTTTCTCTATACTAACTTCCCTCAAGAAGATTGTCTAAAGGATCCGTCATCAGGAAGAGTCTACATATTTCATTTTTTTTTTCAATTATTCAATTAAACTAACATAATTAAAATATCATAGAAAGTCACCCAGATAATCTCCTCACCCCAAACTTAAAATTGTGCATTGTCCCCAATGCACACCATACTAATAAGAGGGTAAAAGAAACTTCCTGGTAGGCCAAAGACCGAAGCACTAGTAGCTCATGGGGTACTCAGGCTTCTCCCAAGCTTGGTCCTTGGTGCGGGTACCTTACACTTAGTTCCAACCATTTGGTTTGTTGTTGAATCCTTCCAATACCTTTGCTTTCCATGCTCCTAGAAGAAGAAAAAATTGACACACTTTTGTCGCCACTTGGATGATATGAATTGGGCACCTAGCTTGGAATCAAGCTTGTGACCTCGAGCGATCGGGTGTGGTAAGTTGATGATCGAGCCAAGCTTTAAGTTCTTCATTTTGAACTTCTTGACTTTCATGTGAGGAATGTCATTTTGCCTCATTGTTCCCTCAAATTGTAAGATGAATGGTTGTTGCCTTTCCTCCTTGCAATCCCTCATTGAGTCGTGTAAATCAATTCCCATATTACCATACAAGTCCAATGTTGAAAAATGTTTGGAATGCAATTCCAAATTTTCACTTTGTAATTTTTCTCGAATTTTGACATCCTCTTTTTTCCCCGGGCTAGAGTCAATCTCAACCAATTTTTCATTTACACCGGTTGACTCTAATCCCATTTTTTTTCCGGCATCATTAACACTCATGTAGTCGGTTGGCGGATGTTCAATTCTTGAATCCTCAAAGTAACGCTCACTTTCTTCCTCGGAATTGGACTCTTCTTGGCTTTGATCAAGTGCCAAGGAAGGATTTTCGGCTTCCACATCTTAGGAAAGTTCTTGGCTCTCATTAACTTTCGATGCTTTTTGCACCTCTAAAGCTTCAATTATTTCTCCCATTTGTGAGTGACACCTTTCAAGTGCCAAGTCATTTTGGAGACTATTTTTCCAAAAGCTCCTCCAAGGCACTTTGTTCTTTGTTTCCTCCTTCAAGTAAGCAGTCCAACATGAGCTTGAACTCTCCATTTCGGCCATGCTCAACTTCTTCCACTCCCATGACCCTATAATTTTCATCACAAATAGTAGAATCATCATAGTGGGGGCTTGGGAAAGGGAAGGACAAATAAGCACAATCATCCCAATGACCATTTTGAAAACCACACTTATCACAAATACTCCACTCATGGTTTTGAGATTGTGCGCACAATCCACCCCCGGGAGAATTTAAACAATTTTGCCACGAGTGTGGTCCTCCACAATAAGGACAAGGGTCACCAAAGTATGAACAACTACCATCCGACCAATTTTCATTATATGATGTCATTTTTCAAAACTAAGAAAATAAACAAGAACAATAATAAAAATAGACCAAGGTAAGAAAAATTAATTACACAAATATTCACAAGTTGGGTATAGAGAAAACTGACTACACTAAAAATTTTTGTACTTCTTTCAATTGTAATTGATAACACCGTTAATTCCCCGGCAATGGCGCCAAAATTTGATAACGCCAAACTATGCCTTATAAAAAGACACACGGACGTAGAAAATATAGTCTGAGCAATTCTGCTCAGAGTCGAACCACAGAGAATTAACCTATCAATTGCTTTTGTCGGACTTACTAAATTCACATAATCAATTTTCCCAAACTTTGTGATTCACAATTGATGATATATCTAACAAATAAACTGAAAATAAATAACAGTTGAAAGTTAAATAAGATTGCTTTGTATATAATTGGAATAAGGTCTAAGTTAATGGTTTCCCCCCGTTGTTGATTTCCTTGGTTGAATATGTTCTATAACTGAGATTTAGTTATCTCCATCAATCATGAACGCTCCAGCTATCATAAATCTTTCTCAAGCAATTATGATAATTTACTAGACGCATTTTCTCAAGCTACGCTAGCTAGATTCACATTACAGTTCACTTAGATTGCACACGAGGTATCGTTATCTCTAATCCAACCTCTAAACCCTCGGTTATGACTCTCGTCTATACTCCGGGAGTGATGTTGTTCATACAATTACCTAAATATATACTCTCTCTCAAGCGGATACATACTAAATAGGGACGGATAATTGAGGGCCCTTTCAATTAACCACAATCAAAACGTAAATGAACAAATAAAGATTAAAAACCAATTCAAAACTATATTAATATAACAACCAAGTCATCCCCAACGGGTTTCACCAAAACCTTAGATTAACGTATTTAGCTACTCATAACAAAGTAAGAGAAAACAACTAAATTATTCATAATGGAATAATTGCAAGAAAATAAAAGAGAGACTATGATGTTTTTTGGTGATCTCTCGCACTTGTTCCTCCTCCAAAAGTAATCTTAAAAACAAGCCTCCTCTATCTTGCGCGAGTTTTTACATCTTATAAGGGTTTTACAAAAGTTTTCCCGAATTGACACTTTGGCCCCCAAATTTCTAGGTTCGTGAACAGTTCACCGCGGCCGCGGCGTGGACCACGGTGAACACTGTCCGGCCTATTTTTTGTGTTTTGTCTCCGCGGTCGCGGTGGACTTTTGTCCAGTCATTTTCTTTTGCTGTGTTCGGGTACTTCTTGAGTGGGTATTTTCTTTACATTATTGCCTCCAAACACTTCATGTTGCTTCCTCACATATAATATTCCCTGCGAAACTAAATAACACTATTTAAAGCATTTTGTTGGCAATTTACCTTATAAACAACAACAAAGCATGAGCAATTAAGGTGTAAATATCAACTATATAACCTACTATCAAGGAGTTTTTAGATTCCATGGTGGAAAAATGAGGCCAAGCCTCTGAATTTATAGCCAACCAGTTAGAGTTTCAATCAATCAAATAATCGGCCGAGGCAAGCGACGACGACGAAACGAGACACCACTTCTTCTGAATTTTTTAAGAGCTAGAAGATGTGCTTATATATAAGTACAATGATTTTCTTTCCATTTTCCTATGAGAATAAAGTGCTTTAATAAAAAGATCACTTCAAACTTTTCGTTTCACTCCAAATCTTTTCCATCCATTTTTCGTTAATGCCTCTTCGTCTATTTTGATAAATAAAAAAAAAACAACATAGGCTAGTTAGCAGCTGCTAGTACTAAGAAAGTACACTTTCGTTGCATGAAAAATACAATTGTATGCACATATACTGTCGTGCAGAATAATATTGGAGAACTTGTTAAATTTGACGTGATATATCGTATTACGAGTCTGAAACTGAAATGCTGTCTTTTTGACATAAAATACGTTTATACAATTAAAAAAAATTATATTTCTACAGAAAATGCAATATAATATTGCGTTTTACTTTAACGAAAAGTTAGACGTTAAAGTAAAACGCAGTACTATACTACGTTTTACTAAAAATTTAATTTTTTAAAGGAAAACGCAATATAATACTACGTTTAATATAACCCCTCCTTCTTCCCCACGACAGAACCAGTCGACAATTTTAAAGAAACCCCCCCTCCCCTACCATTCTGCTGGTGAAGAGCGTAGGTCCCGCATACAACCCAAGCTTTGGATTCCTTCTTTAGGGGTCAAAATTTCAAATTTTCTATATTTCAAAAACATAAATCGAGGTATTCCGATTTAGTTTATGTCGAAACTCGTAGAGCATATGCATATTTTTTTTCTTGAATGTGTTTCCACATTGATTTGTCTTATGTTTGCGATTAAATTTGTATGTTATTTTTACCCAGATTAAATTATTATTGTTTTTAAAAAATAGTTAAAACTTGAGAAATAATTTTTATTGTTAATAAAATTGTTAACAAACGCCTTTTACTGTTCTATATATAATTTCGTGAATGTTATGTTAATATGAAGTTTTTATTTAGTTTAGATTATTTATTTGCTTAAAGAATAGTGGACTTTTAGCGCAGTAAAATATAGAGCTTTTTAGCATAGTAAAATATAGAGCCTTATAACGTAGTAAAATATAGAGCCTTTTAGCGTAGTAAAATACAGAGTGCTACTTGGCCTCAAATATCGAGCCTCGAACCCATAGATAATTACTCTGTCTAATTAAAAATTAATTATTTAATTTATAAAACTAACAAAATTCTAAAAATATTGAAATTGACACTCAAAAGAATTAAGGATAGCTTGGTGCTACTGGGCCTCAAATATCGAGCCTGGAACCCAAAGATAATTACTCTATCCAATTAAAATTAATTGTTTAATTTATTAAACTAACAAAATTTTAAAAATATTGAAATTGACACACATAATAATTAAGGATAGCTTGGTGCTACTGAGCCTCAAATATCGAGCCTGTAATCCATAGATAATTACTCTATCTAGTTAAAAATTAATTATTTAATTTATTAAACTATTTTTTTTTTTAAATATTGAAATTGACACACATAATAATTAAGGATAACTTGGTGCTAATTCGGGTCTGTTCGGACTCCGCTCATGCCTCCATTCAACGATAGTCCTGGGGTTATAGTGTTATAGTGCGGACATGTACCTGGGCAGAGATGAAAAAGACTTATCCTAGTCGTCATAAATAAGTTCGAAGGCACGTTTGTGATCGAGATATGCCTTTCTTTTGGTTATAGCACAACCATACTCCTGGTGGATGG
Organism: Nicotiana glauca; assembly: GCA_026770625.1. Taxonomy (NCBI): domain Eukaryota; kingdom Viridiplantae; phylum Streptophyta; class Magnoliopsida; order Solanales; family Solanaceae; genus Nicotiana; species Nicotiana glauca. The sequence goes on from MU675745.1 coordinate 30,902, forward strand.
CTGTAATACACTCTTTAATCTTGAACCTAATGGACACTTCCAAATATAGAATCAAGACAAGAGAAATCAAGTCTACATCCACGTTGAAGTGATTCTCATTGAATGTGTCCATTTCACATCTGTGGGTGTTAATAAATTTACCCACTTTCCATAACCCTAATTTCTTCTTGCTGGCATGCAACATCCAATAATAATCCATAAAGTCTCTACAGCATACAGCCTTGTATACCTCCGTAGGTGACTCTCTTACCATCATCTCACGAAACTCTCTTACGCTATAGATTTTTACAGCCCTGATTAGGCGAGCTTTATTGGGGAAATACATGCCCTTTTGCCAGCACTGCTGGTCTAGACTCATCCCACATTGCTGATCGAATTTGGTTATCATCCCTTATGAAGGCATCCACGTCCGGCATACTTGGCAAATTATCAAGGTAGGGAATATTTCGCTCATGAAATGGCACGTAGGACTCGTACACTCTTGGTCTAACGGGAGGTGGAGGAGCATGCTCCCTCGTGAGCTCAGGTTCGGCATCCACTTCCTCCTCGTTATCACCCTCATCAGGGAAGGGTGTGTCATCTCCAGACTCATCAACATTGTTGTCATAATCACTATCATCTTCCTGACTCTACGCATCTGCCAAATCACGAGTCAATACGTTATCTATGGGCAACTGTGTGAGGTCAGGAACATCAAGTTGCTCGTTTTTACTGCACAAAAAGAATAAAATGATAAGCTACTCAACTAGATAAATACTTTACATATAGCTATATCACTTTACTTACAAGCCGTACTGTGTTGACGTTCCATGATGGATATTTTCTTGTTGGTGATGACTCCCGGATGGACCTCCGTGGTCCAACACGTCAGAACTACGCATATTCCAACTAGGATTAGGGTCATAACTTGTAAAATTCATATCCGGAAGGTACCCCCTATGAAAAATATGAGTGTTATACAAATCCAATTCAAACATAAAATAAATTTCAATTTAGGGTAGAAAATTTGAAGTTTACCAGTCGTCTTGTGGATTATATAAAATTAAAAAAATATTTTGTGGCTGCCCATTCACCGGCTGTAACAAGTTTAAATCAAGGCAAGCTCTTTCATAAGCAATCTGTCCGGCAAAACTGCTCCAAAATAACCACCCGATGACTGGGGTTTATCCCTACTATGCACACCATAATTATTGGGAATGTCTTAAAAAGTGACGTACATTTCCAACAATTTTATTACAACAAATTCCCTGTATTCATCCAGAATCCGCAAAAAATCTCTAAGAGTTTTATCATCTTCGATTTTAAACTCAAAATAATAAGCAAACCCCTGTGGAGTCACAGAATACGAAAATCTATCGGTTACTTTAAGGTTCACCGAACGTTTCCTCACACTCATTTTTTTACGTAACAACGATACTAATTTATCGTACTCCATTGTAAGCGGCAATTTAACATGACACCGTGGAGGTGAGCTATACCTCACAGAGTTATTCTCCATTACAACCTCACTCCCCCAATATAATGAAACCCTTATTTTTGGCTCTTATAAATTATTAAAAAATGCTTGATAAGATGAAGAGAAGTATGACTGGAAGTTTGAAGGAAAATTTTGAATGGATTTTCATAAAATTCTAACTTCTTTAAATAAGGCAAGTCCTAGATTTGGGTGCAAAATTTTTTTTATGTAAAATACAGTATAATACCACATTTTATGTATTTGAATTATTGTTATGTCAGTTATCCGCAGAACACTTATTGGTGGGCCCAAATTTTAGTGTGGCGATCCTAAGGGTCATCACCTATTTTTAATTAATTCTATATTTCTGAGGCCTTAAAAACCTCATTTAGAGTCACCTCGATTTGCGTGTACAGTTCGGGCACGTAATCGAAAAGCTTAAATATAAAATTCTGTGAAAAATGCTAAGTTTTGATATTAAAATGAATAAATTTGACTTTGGTCAATATTTTGGGTAAACAGACCCGGACCCGTGATTTGACGGTCCCGGAGGGTCCGTAGAAAAATATGGGACTCGGGCGTATGCCCGGAATCGAATTTCGAGGTCCAAGCCCGAGATATAAATTTTTAAGTAAAATTGTTTTCTGAAAATATTTAAGAAAATTGGAAATGAAATCTGATTAGAAAGCGATGGTATCAGGCTCGTACTTTGATTTCGGTACCCGGTACAGGTCTTATATATGTTTTAAGTCCTTCCTGTGAAATTTGGATAAAATCGGATGTCGTTTGACGCATTTCAGACTTAAATTTCTAAATTTGAAACTTGATGAAGTTTTGGAAAAATGCTTTGATCTTGAGGTTTAATTTGTTGGTAATGATGTTATTTTGGCGATTTGATTGCACGATTAAGTTCGTATGATGTTGTTGAGTTAGTTCATGTGTTTGATTAGGAGCCCTGAGGGCTCGGGTGTGATTCGGATGTGTTTCGGGATGGTTTTTGACTTAAAAAAGTTGCAAAAAATAGCAGTTCTGGTGTTCTGATGTCTAGTGCTATGCGATCGCATAAGCAGTATCGCGATCGCATAGTGTAGGTTCCCAGGGATCCTGTTTGTTCTATATGATCGCATAGGTCTTCTCACGATCGCGTAGGGTAACCCCACTCCATTCTATGCGATCGAATTCTTCTTACGCGATCGCGATACATTAAGTCAAAAGCTGGGAATGAGAAGTCCCTTCTTCTATGCGATCGCAGTGTTTGGTTCGCGATCGTATTGACCAACTTACCCTTCCCCTTATGCGATCACATGACCTTCTTCGCGATCGCATAGAGCATTTTTGCCCAGTTAAACTTTAAAATTTCCAGAACTGTGTCATTATGGGATTCATCAAAAATTTCACAAAACCTTTCTTCTCCAAGCTCTTAGGCGACCATAAGCGATTCTTCACCAAAATCTCTTGGGTTAGTAATCCTTAACTTATTTTCTCTCATTTCGTTCAACATCTATTGAAATCCTACGCCAAAAACATGCGATTTAGGATAGAAAATTGGGGATTTGGGTAGAGTTAGGGCTTTTTGATTTTTCTTGATTTAGACCTCGTTTTGGGGTCAAATTTGAAAATAAATTATATATTCGGGCTCGTGGGTGAATGGGTGATTTGATTTTGGCCCGAACCTCGTGCTTTGACCAAGCAAGCCCGGGGTCGATTTTTGAGTTTTTGGGAAAATGATGGAAAAACTATAATTAGGCATTGGGTTCGTATTGTTTAGCATTTATTGATGTATTGAAGTCATTATTGTATAAATACAATTGATTTGGAGCCAGATTCGAGAGGAAATGCGGTTATTGAGGATTGAATTGGTCGTGGAAGTTTGAGGTAAGTGCTTGGTCTAACCTTAGCTTGAGGGATTAGGAGTTGAGTCCTATTTTCTATGTGGTAATTGTCGAGTACGACATATAGGCACGGTGACAAGTATCTATACGTTGGTGTCTAGCATAACCGTGAGTCTTTAAATTGTGAATATCTTAATTTCATTGTATTTCTCTTGCCTTGGCGATGATTCCTATTTGTTGTGAAAGCTTTTGAAAGGAAATTGTGACCTATGAACATCGAGGAGCATTGGCTCAAGTTATATCACAAATGTGAAAGTATATGAAATGATTGAACCCTTCAGAGCATTGGTTCATGTGGTAAAGTGAGATATGAAATAGAAGTGAAAGAAAGAGAAAGAGTATTTAAATTGTTCCCTTACCGGGATATTGTTTCTTATTGATTATTTTCCCTTACCGGGACGTTGAGATTATTGATGTTGCACCCTTTCCAGGATTTAATTGTATAATTATGTTCCCTTGCCGAGATTTCGATTATAATTTTGTTTATTCCCTCGCCCCTTGTTTTTAATTGTTGTTAGGGTGAGGAAGAGTGTTAAAACGTGAAGGGTGATGCCGTGCATTGTTTTCTTATTGTGAGGAAAGAGAGTAAAAGCATGAAGGGTGATGCCGTGCCGCACGATGTACCACTCCGTGCTTATTATATTGATTCTTATGGTGAGGACAAGAGTAAAATTACGAAGGGTGATGTCGTGCAATTGTCCCTGATTTCCCTGATTCTTGCTGGTAATTGAGTTGTGTTGGTCTTTACGTTTATTTTACTGGTTTCCTGTGGTTACAGAACTTTATGGTGATGTCATTGATTCCCTTGCCCTAATTGCTTTGTAATTATTTCTTGGGCGAGGAAGAGTGTCAAACACGAAGGGTGAATGCCGTGTATTATTTTGGTGAGAGAGTGTAAAAGCACGAAGGGTGATGTCGTGCACTTATTGCCGTTTATTATGATTTCTTGTTGTTATCAGTTCAAGTGCACTAAATGTCTTATTCCACAATTACTGTGATACTTATGTTGACATTTCCTTTATTGTGTTACTTGTTATTATTGGATCAAGGTATCCTTGCGCAACATTACGCCTTGAATTTATGCTATAATTGATGCATGTTTATGTGTCTTAATTGCTACTTGACATTTAGTATAGTAAATACTAAATTGCCTAATTGTTCTTAATTGCTACTTGTCATTATTTGTGTTCCTCGGTGATTCATAATTTTTGTGTACTTGCTGTCTTATGAATTCGTATTGATTGTTGCGTTTGTTGGAATTAATTTCATTTGGAAGAACTGTTGTTATAATGAAATGAGAGCGGGTGGTACGCCTACCACAAAATATAGAAATGGGATCAGGTTGCACGCTTGCAACGAGTTGTGAACCGAGAGTGAAATCTGTCTTGTTTTCCTTATCCTTTTTAGAAGTTGAATTTTGGTTTCCTGATAATTCTCTTGAAATTCTGCTTCATCTATTATTTCCGGAAGCATGTTTCCCTCTCCCATCTTTATTTGTTTATTTTTGCTTTACTTTCCGTTGTATATTATACAACTGCACAGCTTTATTTGGTGGTCAGGTCCTAGCCTCGTCACTACTTCGCCGGGGTTAGGCTAGGCACTTACCAACACATGGGTTCAGTTGTGTTGATACTACACTTTGTGCTCTTTTGCATAGATCCATGTACCAGACAACAGTAGTAGCTCGGGAGCCAGCCTTCAGTTCACCGAGATACCGAGGTAGCCTTGCAAGCGTCCGCAGGCCCAACGTCTCCTCTATCTTTATTTATGATCTGTTATCTCTTATATTCGAGATAGACAGTGTTACTTTCTCTCAAACGGTTGTATGTAGTAAATCTTAGTAGTCCGTGAGTGTTGTGACACCAGTTCTGGGTAGAGGTATATGTGGAGGTTCCTTATTATTTTGGTTTATTTCATTTAAGTCTTCCGCTAAATTACGAATTTCGATGTTGTTTAATTATTTATTTCATGTTAATTAAATTGGTAAAAAGGGATTTACAATAAAAGTAGTTACAAATTTTCAAGGTGTGGCTTGCCTAGCTTCCACGAGTAGGCACCATCACGACCCCCGAGGGTGGGAAATCCGGGTCGTGACAAGTTGGTATCAAAGCTCTAGATTACATAGGTCTCACTGTTCACGGACAAGCTTAGTAGAGTCTGAGGGATCGGTATGGAGACGTCTGTATTTATCCCCTAGAGGCTTCAGAGTTAGGAAAAAGTTTCACTTCTATTCTTTCTTGTCGTGCGATTTTTGTTCTCTCAGTGCTAAATTAAAATCTCTACTCTTGTCCTTTTGCGAATGGAGAGGTCATGTACTGCTTCTTTAGCCGAGCAGTAGCACAGACCGGTGATAGATCAGCTACGTCTTCAGAGGCTTTGTGGAAGTCGGATAAGTTTCACCAAGCTCTTCACATCTACATTTAGTAGGGCATCTACTGAGGATCCCTAGGATTTTCTGGATAGTTGCGATGAGGTTCTTAGGAACATGGGAATTGTTGAGAGCAATGGGGTCGATTTTGCTACTTTTCGCTTGTTTGGATCTGCCAAGACCTGTTGGAGAGATTATTGATTGGCTAGACCAGCCGGATCGCCAACTTCGACTTGGGAGCAGTTCACGCATCTATTTCTGGAGAAGTTTCTCCACATGTCTCAGAGAGAGGTATTATAGGTGGAGGTAGAGGTATTAGAGGTGGAGGTATAGATGTTAGAGGTGGATGTAAAGGTATTAGAGGTGGAGGTGCAGATATTGTTTTGGTTTATGATAGAGATGCTTCAATGTTATTTGATCCAGGGTCTACGTATACATATGCATCATCTTATTTTGCACTGTGCCTGGTCATGCCTAGAGATTCATTGAGTGTTCCTGTTTATGTGTCTACACCGGTGGGTGACTCTATTGTGGTCGATCGAGTCCATTGTTCATGTATAGTGGTGATTTGAGGTTTTGAGACTCTTGTAGATTTGCTTATTCTGGACTGGTTATCACCTTACCATGCTATCTTTGGATGTTATGACAAGATTGTGACCTTATCTTACCGGGTTTGCCTCGTTTAGAGTGGAGAGGGACTCCAGGATATTTTACCCGTAGTGTTATCTCTTATGCGAAGGCTCGGAGTATGGTCGAGAAGGGGTGATTGGCATATTTGGCGTATGTTCGTGATCCTAGTGCTGAGGTTTCTTCTATTGACTACGTGCCCGTTATTTGTGAGCTTCTTGATGTTTTCCCTTTAGACCTGCCAGGTATGCCACCTGACGGGGACATTGGCTTTTTCATTGATTTGGTACCGGGCATTCAGCCTATTTCTATTCCACCATATCATATAGCGCCGCTTGAGTTGAAATAGTTAAAGGAACAATTGCGGAACTTGCTTGAGAAGGGTTTCATTAGACCTAGTGTTTCACCTTGTGGTGCGCCGATGTTGTTTGTCAAGAAGAAGGATGGATCGATGAGAATGTGTTTTGATTACCCGCAGTTGAATAAGGTAACAATCAAGAATAACTATCCACTGCCGAGGATTGATGATTTGTTCGACCAGCTTCAGGGTGCCAAGGTATTTTCCAAGATTAACTTGAGATCTGGCTACCATCAGTTGAGGATTAGGGCATCCGATGTCCCTAGGATAGCTTTTCGCACTCGATACGGACATTATGAGTTCTTGGTTATGTTATTCGGGTGGACAAATGCCCCAACAACTTTTATGGATTTGATGAACCGAGTGTTTAGGCCTTATTTGGATTCGTTCGTGATAGTCTTCATTGATGATATATTTATATATTCCCGTATCCAGGAGGAGCACGAGCAACACCTTAGAGTGGTTCTTTAGACCCTAAGGGATAGTCAGTTATATGCCAAGTTCTCCAAGTGTGAGTTCTAGCTGAATTCAGTTGCATTTATGGATCATGTTGTATCATCAGAGGGTATTCAGGTGGACACGAAGAAGATTGAGGCAGTCGAGAACTGGCCTGGACTAGCATCAGCTACAGAGATTCGGGGTTTCTTGGGATTGGCAGGCTACTATCGTCGGTTCGTGGAGAGGTTTTCGTCTATTGCAGCCCCGATGACAAGGTTAACCCAGAAAGGTACCCAGTTCATATGGTCGGATGAGAGTGAGGCGAGCTTTCAGAAGTTCAAGATAGCTCTGACTACGGCACAGGTGTTTGTGTTGCCCACATGTTCAGGGCCTTATATGGCTTGTTGTAATGCTTCCCATATTGAGCTTAGTGCAGTGCTGATGCAGGATAGCAAGGTCATTGCCTATGCTTCGTGGCAGTTAAAGATTCATGAGAAGAACTATCCGGTTCATGATTTGGAGTAGGCAGCCATAGTTCACGCATTGAAGATTTGGAGACATTATCTGTCTAGCGTGGCATGTGAGGTGTTCACGGACCACAAGAACCATCAGTACTTGTTCAAGCAAAAGGAGTTGAATTTGAGGCAAAGAAGGTGGTTGGAGTTATTGAAGGATTATGATATCAGCATTTTATATCATTCGGAAAAGGCCAATGTGGTGGCCGATGCTTTGAGTAGGAAGTCAGCACATTTCATTCTTGTGGCAGTCTCCTATTCTTCTGAGAGGTTAGCTGAGATCTATATTCAGGAGATTGTTCACCTTCATGGTGTGCTCGTATCTATCATTTCAGACCGGGGTACGCAGTTTACCTCACGCTTTTGGAGTGCAGTTCAGCAAGAGTTGGCCATACATGTTGATTTGAGCACAACATTTCATCCCCAGATGGACGATCAGTCCGAGCGAACTATTCAGATCTTAGAGGATACGTTCCGAGTTTGTGTTATTGACTTTGGAGGTTCATGGGATCAGTTTTTGCCTTTAGCAGAGTTTTCCTACAACAACTGCTGCCAGTCGAGTATACAGATGGCTCCTTCTGAGGCTTTATATGGTAGACGATGTCGGTCTCCGATCGGATGGTTTGAGCTAGGAGAGGCTCAGTTGTTGGTTACGGATTTGGTTCAGGAGGCCTTGAATAAGGTCAGGATCATTCAGGATAGGCTTCGTACAGCTCAGTCCAGGCAAAAGAGTTATGCCGACCATAAGGTTTGAAATGTGGCTTTTATGGTTGGTGAGCGGGTACTGCTCCGAGTGTCGCCTACGAAGGGCGTGATGAGATTTGGGAAGAAGGGCAAGCTTAGTCCTAGGTTCATTGGTCCGTTTGAGATTCTTGATCGAGTGGGAGAGGTGGCTTATAGACTTTCCTTGCCATCGAGCTTATCAGCCGTGCATCCAGTGTTTCATGTGTCCATGCTTCGGAGGTATCACGGCGACCCAACCCACGTGTTAGATTTCAGCACTGTCCAGTTGGACAAGGACTTGTCTTATGAGGAGAAGCCGGTAGCCATTCTAGACCGGCAGGTTCGTCAGTTGAGGTCGAAGAGTTTTTCTTCTGTTCGTGTTCAGTGGAGAGGTCAGCCTCCTGAGGCATCTACTTGGGAGTCCGAGTCCGATATGCGGAGCCGTTATCCTCATTTTTTCCCCAACTCAGATACTTCTTTCTTCTGTCCGTTCGAGGACGAACAGTTGTTTTAGAGGTGGAAAATGTGACGACCCAAAGGGTCATCACCTATTTTTAATTAATTTAGTGCTTTCGAGGCCTTGAAAACCTCATTTAGAGTCGCCTCAATTTGCGTGCACAGTCCAGTGCGTAACCGAAAAGCTTAAATATGAAATTATGTGAACAATGCTAAGTTTTGATATTAAAATGAATAAATGTGGCTTTGGTTAACATTTTAGGTAAACGGACCCGGACCTGTGATTTGACGATCCCGGAGGGTCCGTAGGAAAATATGTGACTCGGGCATAAACCAAAATCGAATTTCGAGGTCCCAAGCCCGAGAAATGAATTTTTAAGTAAAATTATTTTCTAAAAATGTTTAAGGAAATTGGAAATGAAATCTGATTAGGAAGCGATGGTATCGGGCCCGTACTTTGGTTTCGGTGCCTGGTATAGGTCTTATATATATTTTAAGTCCTTCCTGTGAAATTTGGTTAAAATTGGATGTCGTTTGATTCATTTAGGACTTAAATTTCTAAATTTGAAACTTGATGAAGTTTTGGAAAAATGCTTTGATCTTGAGGTTTGATTTGTTGGTAATGATGTTATTTTGGCGATTTGATTGCCTGGTTAAGTTTGTATGATGTTATTGAGTTAGTTAATGTGTTTGATTAGGAGTCCCGAGGGCTCGGGTGTGATTCGGATGTGTTTCGGGATGGTTTTCGACTTTGAAAAGTTGCAGAAAATAGTAGTTCTGGTGTTCTGATGTCTAGTGCTATGCGATCGTATAAGCAGTATGGCAATCGCATATATAGGTTCCCAGGGGTCCTTTTTGTTCTATGCGATCGCATAGGTCTTCTCGCGATCGCGTAGGGTAACCCCACTCCATTATATGTCATCGCATTCTTCTTATGCGATCACGATACATTAAGTCAAAACCTGGGAATGCGAAGTCCCTTCTTCTATGCGATCGCAGTGTTTGGTTCGTGATCGCATTGACCAACTTACCTTTCCCCTATGCGATCGTATGACCTTATTCGCGATCGCTTAGAACATTTTCGCCCAGTTAAACTTTAAAATTTCCAGAACAGTGTCATTACGGGATTCACCAAAAATTTCACAAAACCTTTCTTATCCAAGCTCTTAGGCGACCATTGAAGCGATTCTTCACCAAAATCTCTTGGGTTAGTAATCCTTAACTTATTTTATCCCATTTCCTTCAACATCTATTGAAATCCTAGGCCTAAAACATGTGATTTAGAGTAGAAAATTAGGGATTTGGGTAGAGTTAGGGCATTTTTATTTTTCTTGATTTAGAACTTGTTCTGGGGTCGAATTGGAAAACAAATTATATATTCGGGCTCGTAGGTGAATGGGTGATTTGATTTTGGTCCGAACCTTGTGTTTTGACAAAGCAGGCCTAGGGTCGATTTTAGAGTTTTTGGGGAAAATGATGGAAAAGCTATAATTAGGCATTGGGTTCGTATTGTTTAACATTTATTGATGTATTGAAGTTATTATTGTATAAATACAATTGATTCGGAGCCAAATTCAAGAGGAAAGGGGGTTATTGAGGATTGAATTGGTCGTGGAAGTTTGAGGTAAGTGTTTGGTCTAACCTTCGCTTGAGGGATTAGGAGTTGAGTCCTATTTGCTATGTGGTAATTGTTGAGTACGACGTATAAGCATGGTGACGAGTATCTATACGTTGGTGTCTAACATGACTCTGAGTCTTTAAATTGTGAATATCTTGATTTCGTTGTATTCCTCTTACCTTGGTGATGATTCCTATTTGTTGTGAAAGCTTGTGAAAGGAAATTATGAAAGTATATGAAATGATTGAACCCTTCGGAGCATGGGTTCAAGTGGTAAAGTGAGATATGAAATAAAATTGAAAAAAAGAGAAAGAGTATTTAAATTGTTCCCTTGCCGGGATATTGTTGCTTATTGATTATTTTTCCTTGCCGGGACATTGAGATTATCGATGTTGTACCCTTGCCAGGATTTAATTGTTTAATTGCGTTCCCTTGCCGGGATTTCTATTATTATTTTGTTAATTCCCTCGCCCCTTGTTTGTGAATGTTGTTAGGGTGATGAAGAGTGTTAAAGCACGAAGGGTTATGTCGTGCATTGTTTGCTTATTGTGAGGAAAGAGAGTAAAGCACGAAGGGTGATGCCGTGCTATACGATGTACCATTCCGTGCCGATTCTATTAATTATTTGTGAGGAAAGAGAGTAAAAGCACGAAGGTTGATGTCGCGCCGCACGATGTACCATTCCGTGCCTATCATATTGATTCTTATGGTGAGGACGAGAGTAAAAGCACGAAGGGTGATGCCATGCACTTGTCCTTGATTTCCCTGATTCTTGCTAGTAATTGAGTTGTGTTGTTCTTTACGTTTATTTTACTGGTTTCCTGTGGTTACAGAACTTTATGGTGATGTCATTGATTCCCTTGCCCTAATTGCTTTGTAATTGTTGCTTGGGTGAGGAAGAGTGTAAAGCATGAAGGGTGATGCCGTGTATTATTTTGGTGAGAGAGTGTAAAACCACGAAGGGTGATGCCGTGTACTTATTGTCGTTTATTATGATTTCTAGTTGTTATCAGTTCAAGTGCATTAATTGTCTTATTCCACAATTACTGTGATACTTATGTTGACATTTCCTTTGTTGTGTTACTTGTTATTATTGGATCAAGGTATCCTTGCGCAACATTACGCCTTGAATTTATGCTATAATTTCTGCATGTTTATGTGTCTTAAATGCTACTTGACATTTGGTATACGAAATATTAAATTGCCTAATTGTTCTTAATTGCTACTTGTCATTATTTGTTTTCCTCAGTGATTCATAATTTTTGTGTACTTGTTGTCTTATTAATTCGTATTGATTGTTGCGTTTGTTGGAGTAAATTTTATTTGGAAGAACTGTTGATATAATGAAATGGGAGCGGGTGGTACGCCTACCACAAGATATGAGAAATGGGATCGGGTTGCACGCCTGCAACGAGTTGTGAACCGAGAGTGAAATCTGCCTTGTTTTCCTTATCCTTGTAAGAAGTTGAATTTTGGTTTCCTGATAATTCTCTTGAGATTCTGCTTTATCTGTTATTGCTGGAAGCATGTTTCCCCCTCCTATCTTTATTTGTTTATTTCTGCTTTACTTTCTATCGTATATTATACAACTGCACAGGTTTATTTGGTGGTCTGGTCCTAGCCTCGTCACTACTTCGTCCGGGTAAGGCTTGGCACTTGCCAGCACATGCGGTCGATTATGCTGATACTACACACTGTGCTCTTTTACACAGATCCAGGTACCGGAAAGCAGTAGTAGCTCGGGAGCCAGCCTTCAGTTCACCAAGACACCGAGGTAGCCTTGCAAGTGTCTGCTTGCCCAGCGTCTCCTCTGTCTTTATTTATGATCTGTTATCTCTTATATTCGAGACAAACAGTGTTCCTTTTTTTCAAACGGTTGTATGTAGTAAATCTTAGTAGTCCGTAAATGTTGTGACACCAGTTATGGGTAGAGGCATATGTGGAGGTTCCTTATGATTTTGGTTTATTTCATTTAAGTCTTCCGCTAAATTACGAATTCTGCTATTGTTTAATTATTTATTTCATGTTAATTAAATTGGTAAAAAGGGATTTACAATAAAAGTAGTTACGAATTTTTAAGGTATGGCTTGCCTAGCTTCTACGAGCAGGCGCCATCACGACCCCCGAGGGTGGGAAATTCGGGTCGTGACAAGTTGGTATCGGAGCTCTAGGTTACACAGGTCTCACAGTTCACGGACAAGCTTAGTAGAGTCTGAGGGATCGGTACGGAGACGTATGTATTTATCCCCTAGAGGCTACAGAGTTAGGAAAAATTTTCACTCCTATTCTTTCTTGTCGTGCGGTTTTGTTATCTCAGTGCTAAATTAAAATCTCTACTCTTATCCTTTCGCGAATGGCGAGGTCATGTACCGCTTCTTCAGCCGAGCAGTAGCACAGACCGATGATAGATCAGCTACGTCTTCGGAGGCTTTGTGGAAGTCGGATAAGTTTCACCAAGCTCTTCACATCTACATTCAGCGGTGCATCTACCGAGGATCCTCAGGATTACCTCGATATTTGCCACGAGGTTCTTCGGAACATGGGGATTGTTGAGACCAATAGGGTCGATTTTGCTACTTTTCGCTTGTCTGGATCCGCCAAGACCTGTTGGAGAGAGTATTGATTGGCTAGACCAGCCGGATCGCCAGCTTCGACTTGGGAGCAGTTCACACATCTATTTCTAGAGAAATTTCTCCACATCACTTAAAGAGAGGTATTATAGGTAGAGGTAGAGGTATTAGAGGTGGAGGTAGAGATGCTAGAGGTGGAGGTAAAGGTATTAGAGATGGAGGTGTAGGTATTGTTCTGGTTTATGATAGAGATGCTTCAGTGTTATTTGATCCAGGGTCTACGTATACGTATGCATCATATTATTTTGCACCGTGCCTGGTCATGCCTAGAGATTCATTGAGTGTTCCTGTTTATATGTATACACCAGTGGGTGACTCTATTGTGGTCGATCGAGTCCATTGTTCGTGTATAGTGGTGATTGGAGGTTTTGAAACTCGTGTAGATTTTCTTCTTCTGTACATGGATGAATTCAGTGTTATATTGTGATGGACTGGTTATCACATTACCATGCTATCTTGGGCTGTCATGCCAAGATTATGACCTTAGCTTACCGGGTTTGCCTCGATTAGAGTGGAGACGGACTCCAGGTCATTTTACCCATAGTGTTATCTCTTATATGAAGGCTCGGCGTATGGTCAAAAAGGGGTGATTGGCATATTTGGCGTATGTTCGTGATTGTTTCTTCTATTGACTCTGTGCCCGTTGTTTGTGAGTTTCCTGATGTTTTTTTGTTTCAGACCTGCCGAATATGCCACCCAACGGGGACATTGACTTTTGCATTTATCTGGTACCGGACATTCATCCTATTTCTATTCTGCATATCGTATAGCATCGCCTGAGTTGAAAGAGTTAAAGGAACAATTGCGGGATTTGCTTGAGAAGGGTTTCATTAGACCCAGCGTTTCACCTTATGGTGCGCCGATGTTGTTTGTGAAGAAGAAGGACGGATCGATGAGAATGCGTATTGATAACCGACAGTTGAATGAGGTAACAATCAAGAATAAGTATCCACAACCGAGTATTGATGATTTGTTTGACCAGCTTTAGGGTGCCAAGGTATTTTCCAAGATTGACTTGAGATCTGGCTACCATCAGTTGAGTATTAGGGCATCTGATGTCCCTAAGACAGCTTTTCGCACTCGGTACGGGCATTATGAGTTCTTGGTTATGTCATTCGGGTTGACAAATGCCCCAACAGCTTTTATGGATTTGATGAACCGAGTGTTCAGGCCTTATTTGGATTCGTTCGTGGTAGTCTTCATTGATGATATATTGATATATTCCCGCATCCAGGAGGAGCACGAGCAACATCTTAGAGTGGTTCTTCAGACCCAAAGGGATAGTTAGTCATATGCCAAGTTCTCCAAGTGTGAGTTCTGGTTGAGTTCAGTTGCATTTCTGGGTCACGTTGTATCAGCAGAGGGTATTCATGTGGACTCAAAGAAGATTGAGGTAGTCGAGAACTGGCCTAGACTAGCATCAGCTATAGAGATTCGGGGTTTCTTAGGATTGGCAGGCTACTATCGTCGGTTCGTGGAGGGGTTTTCATCTATTGCAGCCCCGATGACCAGGTTAACCTAGAAGGGTGCCTAGTTCAGATGGTCAGATGAGAATGAGGCGAGCTTTTAGAAGTTCAAGATAGCTCTTACTACGGCACCAGTGTTGGTTTTGCCCACAGGTTCAGGGCCTTATATAGCTTGTTGTGATGCTTCCCATATTGGGCTTGGTGCAGTGTTAATACAGGGTGGCAAGGTCATTTCCTATGCTTCGCGGCAGTTGAAGATTCATGAGAAGAACTATCCGGTTCATGATTTATAGTGGGCAGCCATAGTTCACGCATTGAAGATTTGGAGGCATTATCTGTCTAGCGTGGCATGTGAGGTGTTCATGGATCACAAGAGCCTTCAGTACTTATTCAAACAAAATGAGTTGAATTTGAGGCAGAGAAGGTGGTTGGAGTTATTGAAGGATTATGATATCACCATTTTATATCATTCGGAAAAGTTCCAATGTGGTGGTCGATGCTTTGAGTAGGAAGTCAGCACATTTCATTCTTGTGCCAGTCTTCTATTCTTCTGAAAGGTTAGCTAAGATCTATATTCGGGAGATTGTTCGCCTTCATGGTGTGCCCGTATATATCATTTCGGACTGGGGTACGCAGTTTACCTCGCGCTTTTGGAGAGCAGTTCAACGAGAGTTGGGCATACGGGTTGAGTTGAGTACAACATTTCATGCCCAGACGGACGGTCAGTCCGAGCGGACTATTCATATCTTAGAGGATACGCTTCGAGTTTGTGTTATTGACTTTAGAGGTTCGTGGGATCAGCTTTTGCTTTTAGCAGAGTTTGCCTACAACAACAGCTGCCGGTCGAGTATCCAGATGGCTCCTTAGGATGCTTTATATGGTAGACGATGTCGGTCTCCAATCAGATGGTTTGAGCCAGGAGAGGCTCGGTTGTTGGGTACGGATTTGGTTCAGGAGGCCTTAGACAAGGTCAGGATCATTTAGGATAGGCTTGGTACAGCTCAGTCCAGGCAAAAGATTTATGCGGACCGTAAGGTTCGAGATGTGGCTTTTATGGTTGGTGA
Source organism: Nicotiana glauca (assembly GCA_026770625.1). Taxonomy (NCBI): domain Eukaryota; kingdom Viridiplantae; phylum Streptophyta; class Magnoliopsida; order Solanales; family Solanaceae; genus Nicotiana; species Nicotiana glauca. The sequence continues at coordinate 46,513 of MU675745.1, forward strand.
GCGGGTACTGCTCCGAGTGTCCCCTACAAAGGCTGTGATGAGATTTGGGAAGAAGGGCAAGCTTAGTCCTAGGTTCATTGGTCCGTTTGAGCGAGTGGGAGAGGTGGCTTATAGACTTGCCTTGCCGCCGAGCTTATCAGCCGTGCATCCAGTGTTTCATGTGTCCATGCTTCGGAGTTATCACGGCGACCCAGCCCATGTGTTAGATTTCAGCACTGGCCAATTGGACAAGGGCTTCTCTTATGAGGAGAAGTCGGTAGCCATTCTAGACCGACAGGTTCTTCAGTTGAGGTCGAAGAGTTTTCCTTCTGTTCATATTTAGTGGAGAGGTCAGCCTCATGAGGCATCAACCTGGGAGTCTGAGTCTGATATGCGGAGCCGTTATCCTCATCTTTTCCCCGACTCAGGTACTTTTTTCTTCTGTTCGTTCATGGATGAACGGTTGTTTTTGAGGTGGAGATTTTGATGACCCAAAAGGTCATCACCTAATTTTAATTAATTCAGTGCTTCCGAGGCCTTGAAAACCTCATTTAGAGTCGCCTCAATTTGCGTGCATAGTCTGGGCATATAACCGGAAAGCTTAAATATGAAATTCTGTGAAAAATGTTAAGTTTTGATATTAAAATCCAAAACTTCATCAAGTTTCAAATTTAGAAATTTAAGTCCGAAACGCGTCAAACGACATCTGATTTTAACCAAATTTCATAGGAAGGACTTAAAACATATATAAGACATATACCGGGCGCCAGAACTTAAGTACGGGCACAATACCATCGCTTTCTAATTAGATTTCATTTCCAATTTCCTTAAACATTTGCAGAAAATAATTTTACTTAAAAATTTATTTCTCGGGCTTGGGACCTCGAAATTCGATTTCAGTGTACGCCCGAGCCACATATTTTCCTATGGACCCTCCGGGACCGTCAAATCTCGGGTCCGGGTCCGTTTACCCAAAATGTTGACCAAAGAAAATGCTTTGATCTTGAGGTTTAATTTGTTGGTAATGATGTTATTTTGGCGATTTCATCACACGGTTAAGTTTGTATGATATTGTTGAGTTAGTTCATGTGTTTGATTAGGAGCCCCGAGGGCTCAGGTATGATTTGGATGTGTTTCGGAATGGTTTTTGACTTAGAAAAGTTGCAGAAAATAGCAGTTCTGGTGTTCTGATGTCTAGTGCTATGCGATCGCATAAGCAGTATCACGATCGCATAGTGTGGGTTCCCAGGGGTCCTGTTTGTTCTATTCGATCGCATAGGTCTTCTCGCGATCGCATAGGGTAACCCCACTCCATTCTATGCGATCGAATTCTTCTTACGCGATCGCGATACATTAAGTCAAAAGCTGGGAATGCGAAGTCCCTTCTCCTATGCGATCGCAGTGTTTGGTTCGCGATCGCATTGACCAACTTACACTTCCCCTATGCGATTGCATTACTTTCATCGCGATCGCATAGAGCATTTTTGCCCAGTTAAACTTTAAAATTTCCAGAACAGTGTCATTACGGGATTCATCAAAAATTTCACAAAACCTTTCTTCTCCAAGCTCTTAGGCGACCATTGAAGCGATTCTTCACCAAATTCTCTTGGGTTAGTAATCCTTAACTTATTTTCTCTCATTTCCTTCAACATCTATTGAAATCCTAGGCCTAAAATATGTGATTTAGGGTAGAAATTTGGGGATTTGGGTAGAGTTAGGGCTTTTTAATTTTTCTTGATTTAGACCTCGTTTTAGGGTTGAATTTGAAAACAAATTATATATTCGGGCTCGTGGGTGAATGGGTGATTTGATTTTGGTCCGAAACTAGTGTTTTGACCAAGCGGGCCCGGGGTCAATTTTTGAGTTTTTGGGAAAAATGATGCAAAACTATAATTAGGCATTGGGTTCGTATTGTTTACCATTTATTGATGCAGTGAAGTTATTATTGTATAGATACAATTGATTCGGATCCAAATTTGAGAGGAAAGGCGGTTATTGAGGATTGAATTGGTCGTGGAAGTTTGAGGTAAGTGTTTGGTCTAATCTTAGCTTGAGGGATTAGGATTTGAGTCCTATTTGCTATGTGGTAATTGTTGAGTACGACGTATAAGCATGGTGACGAGTATCTATACGTTGGTGTCTAACATGACTCTGAGTCTCTAAATTGTGAATATCTTGATTTCGTTGTATTTCTCTTGCCTTGGTAATGATTCCTATTTGTTGTGAAAGCTTGTGAAAGGAAATTGTGACCTATGAACATCGAGGAGCATTGGCTCAAGTTATATTACAAATGTGAAAGTATATGAAATGATTCAACCCTTCGGAGCATTGGCTCAAGTGGTAAAGTGAGATATGAAATAAAAGTGAATGAAAGAGAAAGAGTATTTAAATTGTTTCCTTGCCTGGATATTGTTTCTTATTGATTATTTTCCCTTGCCGGGACGTTGAGATTATTGATGTTGTACCCTTACCAGGATTTAATTGTTTAATTGTGTTTTCTTGTTTGGATTTCTATTATTATTTTGTTTATTCCCTCGCCCCTTGTTTGTGATTATTGTTAGGGTGAGGAAGAGTGTTAAAGCACGAAGGGTGATGTCGTGCATTGTTTGCTTATTGTGAAGAAAGAGAGTAAAGCATGAAGGGTGATGCCGTGCCGCACGATGTACCATTCCGTGCCGATTCTATTGATTATATGTGAGGAAAGAGAGTAAAAGCACGAAGGTTGATGCTGTGCCCCACGATGTACCATTCCGTGCCTATCATATTGATTCTTATGGTGAGGACGAGAGTAAAAGCACGAAGGATGATGTCGTGCACTTGTCCTTGATTTCCTTGATTCTTGCTAGTAATTGAGTTGTGTTGTTCTTTACGTTTATTTTACTGGTTTCCTGTGGTTACAGAACTTTATGGTGATGTCATTGATTCCCTTGCCCTAATTGCTTTGTAATTGTTGCTTGGGTGAGGAAGAGTGTAAAGCACGAAGGGTGATGTCGTGTATTGTTTTGGTGAGAGAGTGTAAAAGCACGAAGGGTGATGAAGTGCACTTATTTCCGTTTATTATGATTTCTTGTTGTTATCAGTTCAAGTGCATTAATTGTCTTATTCCACAATTACTGTGATACTTATGTTGACATTTCCTTTGTTGTGTTACTTGTTAATATTGTATCAAGGTATCCTTGCGCAACATTACGCCTTGAATTTATGCTATAATTGCTGCATGTTTATGTCTTAATTGCTACTTGACATTTAGTATACGAAATATTAAATTGCCTAATTGTTCTTAATTGCTACTTGTCATTATTTGTTTTCCTCATTGATTCATAATTTTTGTGTACTTGCTGTCTTATGAATTCGTATTGATTGTTGCGTTTGTTGGAGTAAATTTCATTTGGAAGAACTGTTGATATAATGAAATGGGAGCGGGTGGTACGCCTACCACAAGATATGAGAAATGGGATCGGGTTGCACGCCTGCAACGAGTTGTGAACCGAGAGGAAAATCTGCCTTGTTTTCCTTATCCTTGTTAGAAGTTAAATTTTGGTTTCCTGATAATTCTCTTGAGATTCTGCTTTATCTGTTATTGCCGGAAGCATGTTTCCCCCTCCCATCTTTATTTGTTTATTTCTGCTTTACTTTTCACTGTATATTATATAATTGCACAGATTTATTTGGTGGTCTTGTCCTAGCCTCGTTAGTACTTCGTCGGGGTTAGGCTAGGCACTTACCAGCACATGGGGTCGGTTGTGCTGATACTACACTCTGTGATCTTTTGCACAGATCCAGGTACTGTACAGTAGTAGTAGTTCAGGAGCTAGCCTTCAGTTCACCGAGACACCGAGGTAGCCTTGCAAGCGTCCGCAGGCCCAGCGTCTATTCTGTCTTTATTTATGATCTTTTATCTCTTATATTCGAGACAGACAGTGTTACTTTCTTTCAAATGGTTGTATGTAGTAAATCTTAGTAGTCCGTGAATATTGTGACACCAGTTCTGGGTAGAGGCAAATATGGAGCTTCCTTATTGTTTTGGTTTATTTTGTTTAAGTCTTCCGCTAAATTATAAATTCCGCTGTTGTTTAATTATTTAATTTCTATTAATTAAATTGGTAAAAAGGGATTTACAATAAAAATAGTTATGAATTTTCAAGGTGTGGCTTGCCTAGATTCTACGAGTAGGCGTCATCACGACCCCCGAGGGTGAGAAATTCGGGTCGTGACATTTAGTGTAAAACGTAGTATTATAATACGTTTTACACTAAAAATAAATTGTCAGTCCTGCAGAACACTTATTTGGTGGGCCCAAATTGATGTAAAACGTAGTATTATAATGCGTTTTAGTAAAATGTAGTATAATACTGCATTTTACTTTAACGGCTAACTTTTCGTTAAAGTAAAACGTAGTATTATACTGCATGTTATGTAGAAATGTAACTTTTTTTAAATGTATAAATGTATTTTATGTCCAAAAAGGCATCATTTCAATTTCAGAGTCATCGTATTACTCCCTCCATTCCCAAAAGATTTGGAGGAATTCTTGTTTACCCGAAAAACCATACAGTTAAATTTATAACGTCGTTTATAAATATTTAAATTAAATTTATCAAAGAATATAAAATGAGTAACTAAGTACAAATATAAATAAATTGAAAATACTTTGACAAAACACAAGTTTGACTGTAGATTGAGCTTCTTCGTAAGCAAGGACGAGAAAAGAGTATTGAGCACAACGATATTAATAGAATAAAAGAGTAAGTTTAACCTTTTTCTCATACAAGTAATTCCTGTCTACAATGAGTAAAAATTCCTATATTTAAAGCTAAATTCAGGGAGACAAGATCCCCAAATCAAACTCTTCTTTAATATGAATAAAGACCCCTCTTGATAGAAACATAATTGTTGAGTATAAATGCAAAGATTCTTTATAATGGCTGCTCCTTAAATGCTGCCTTCTTCAACCGATATCTTACTTTGAAACTTTCGTCTCTACTTCCAATGTTGGAACTCACACAACACCGGCACATACTCATAACTTGTAACGATCTGACTGGTTGTTTTGAGACTTTAAGTCCCGTTCGGTAGCATAAGGTCTTGAGCAGTTTCGTATATCGTGTTATGACTTGCATGCGTGGCTGTGTTCAGTTATCGGATGATAGGAAGTCAATTTGGAAGATGAATTTTTGTTTTAGAAGTTTAAGTGGTGAGAGTTGACCGGAATTTGACTTTAGAGTATATGACTTCGAAATGCGTTTTGATGAATCTAACAGCTTCATATGGTGATTTTGGACTTAGGCGTGCATCCGGATTTGGAGCTCTGTAGTGTAATTTGAAGCATTTCGGGAAAATTTGAAGTTTTGAAAAGTTGAGAGATTTGACCAAGAGTTGACTCTGATGATATCGGGGTCGGAATGTGATTTCGAGAGTTGGAGTAGCTCCGTATGTCATTTGGGACTTGCCTATAAAATTTGACGTCATTCCGGGTTGATTTGATAGGTTTCAGCGCGAGTTTTAGAAGTTAAAAGATTTGAAAGTTCATGAATTCGATTCATGGTGTGATTCATAGTTTCGACATTGTTTGATGCGATTTGAGGCCTCAGCAAAGTTCGTATCGTGTTTTAGGATGTGATGGTATATTTGGTTGAGGTCTTGGGGGCCTCGGGTGTGTTTCAGATGGGTTACAGGCCATTTCCTTCTATTTTTGGACTGTTGTTTCGCTGGTACCTGGTTTCCTTAATCGTGTTCGTGTCAATACCCCCGCGTTCGTGTAGTGCATTTCTCTAACGATTTCTCTCCACATTCGCATGCTTCTGTCCACGATCGCATATGTCTACATTTCACTTCTTCGCGTTCGTGTACTGCTTTATGCGTTCGCGTAGCTCAGTTCTTGGACCATCAAAATTTCTTCTTCGCGATTGCACATGTTTGTTCGCGATCACATGTCACTAATTCCGGACAGTAGCCATTTCCTCTTCGCGATCGCAACTGAAATTCCGTGATCGCGATGTATAAATGCCTAGGCAGAATATAAAAGTACTCTATTCTGGGGATTAGCTATTTTTAACATTTTTTGAATTTCTAGAGCTCAATTTTGAGCGATTCTTCGTGGGTTATTCAAGAAAATCATTGGGGTAAGTGTTCTTCACCTAGAATTTGTTATATTCCATGATTCTATATTTATTTTTATCATTTAATTAGTATTTTGAGTTGAGGAAAAATGGGGGGGGGGGGTTTGAAGGAACATTTCAAAATGTTAATTGATGATTTGAGGGACGAATTGGCATCGAAATTTGATAATTTTGGTATGGTTGAACTCGTATCGAAATGGGTGTTCGGATTTTGTAAAAATTGTCGGGTTTCGAGGTACGGGCCCGGGGGCCGACCTTTGGGTTGATTTTAGATTTTGTTAAAGATTGGAGCTTTATTATCTAGAATAATTTCTTATGAGTTTTATTTGTGCTTTGAAGTTGTTTTGGCTAGATTTGAACCGTCGATAGATTATTTCACTTGAGAAGTTCATTTTAGAGTAACATCTATCTTCTTTGAGGTAAGTATCTGGCCTAACTTCACGTGGGGGAACTACCCTTTAGAACTTGAGTCTTTTATGCTAATTGCGTTATGTAAGGTCCATGTACGCGAGGTGACGAGTACATGTTTGGGCTTATTTTTGTAAAGTTGAACTTTTAGGGCTCTTAAGTCTTTATGTTTACTAGATATGAAATTGTTTTTCTATGATTGAGTTCCCTATTTACTAGTTTCACCTCTATGTATTTAACTGGAATTAATGGCTTCATGATCCACCCTTATTGCCTATTTGACTCTTATGTGCCTTAACTAAAGTTGTTAACTCTTCTACTGCCATGTTATTCCTCCCTAATCGCTTCTTAATTCGTTGCTTACCCCTAATTGAATTTGATGTACCTCTTTCGTGATTGCTCAACATTAAAAGAAGTTTAGTTATACTATATATTAGTTGGCTTATCCTTGTTTGAAATTATTGACTCGTGTTATCTCCCTTGTTGTTGAACTGTACTTTGTGGGATCGTTGTTACATATTATTTCTCCCTTGTTGAGCTATTTTTGTTATGACTAGTACTCTCTATTGTGTTATTCTTTGTGAACTCGTTCTACTGTTTCTTTGTGAGCGAAAGCTCTTGAGCTGATTTACTTGTCGTACTGTGTTATTGTCATTATTGTTGTTGTACTTAGTTGTTATTGTGTTGCACGAGGTTTTTGTCGTGCTGTTGTTACTATTGATATGGGCACATGTGGCGTGATAAGGCAGGCTATATATATGGGTTACACATGTGGTGAGACAAGGTGAGAATATTATTATGCACGTGTGGCGAGAAAAGACGGGCATTTACTTTATTATTACGCACATGAAGAGATAAGATGGGCTATGTTAGGAATTGAATTGTGATTACTTGTGATGGCTTGAGGGCATTCTTGTTATTGATATTTGTGTAATGGCGTACCTACCTGTGTGAGTTTTATCTTGTAAAAAATTATGGGGAATATTCTTACGTGCTGTTCATTTCCTCTATACTTACTAGCTGACATGAACTGTGTCAGAACACTTGCACAAGCATATACGTAGTTAATCACTCCTATCGATTTAAGTAGATGGATCCTGATATTATTGAGTATTGACACACACCCTTGTCTACTTGCCTTCTATGTGAGACTGGTTCTATTGACACGTGAGTCGTCCGTGTGGTTATCAATTGAAATGTGGGCACAAAATACCAAGTGTTTAGGGTTCACAAATTGGAGACCCGTGACTTGTTAGTATTTTGTGGTTTGGTGCCTCGTGGAGATTATTGGATAAATTTGGTGTAAAAATGGTTATTCTTATCGAGTTGCTACTTGTCCTTCCCTTATCTGTTTTCAACGGATTTAAATTGTGATCAGCTTACTCTACTGTGTTATTATTTGTTGTGCTTCGGTGCTAATATTTTTTGGTCAAATAATAAAATTTTATTTAACCAAGTATAAATATTTATATCCACTAGTTTATTTTTGACTCTAGAACTAGTCCTCATCTTTGTAACTTTCTATGGACACTTCCTCCAATAGTTGAATTCTATTACAATATATACCTATACTAAGTTTGGGTATGACTTTACATTTTCTAATATCCTTTTTCATCCGCTTCTATGTTATCCTCTACTATGCAGTTGGATAATAATCTTTCTTGATCTAAGTCTCTGATCTTGTTGCTGTACTTGGAATCATCTGGCATTGCACTCATTCCAAATGCGATAAACACTTGCGGCTAGCAGCCATCCTAGGACCTCTGCATGAACTTTGCTGCTACACTTTTTGGTTGTTAACTTTTCAACTTCCTCTTTCCAGCTTCCTACTTGACTATTTTCTCCTATCTAGCATAAGAAGGAGCTTCATAGCTGTCTTGGGGTATTCACATTCAAAATACAGATGTGAGTGTGTTTCTTCAGCATCAGACACACATAATACATAGTTCCGAGGAACTTGTATTCCCCATTTGGTAAATCTATCCGATGTGGTGAGTCTCTTATGTAGTGCAAGCCATAGTATAAACCGGTATTTTGCCACATTACATGGTCCCATATTAAGGCTTTTCCACGCAACTTTAGGATATTGAGGACTCAGATGCAAGTATGCCTTCTTGATTATGAACTTATCAGCTTGAATGAACTACTGCATATCTGTGTAGAGATCACTGTGTCCATACCACTTCTTGCATAAAAAATGTCCCCAATAAGCCAACATGCTTTTTTAGGTATCTCCATCTCACTGATGTTTCTTCTCTTTATGTAGAAGATGTGAATCCATTGTACCCATAGAGTATATTTCTTTGATGTGATAGCCAAGAGTAGTTTGGATATGGCTGCTTTATTCCATGTTTAGAACTTGATTATGTTTGAACTCCCTGCTGATTTTGGCATACACAGCCTCTCCCATGCCACTAATGCTCTTCTTGATCTTGCACGTTGTCCAGTCCACAAGAACGTTTGTTTAAGGTATTCAATCCATAAACAAACCCCTTAGCTTTAACTAATCAATGAACAAATTATGGCCCAGATATTAATATTTGCACCTCCACCCGTTGAGGCTTCCAACATGCCCATATTTTACCATTTGGAGTTTGTGTATAATCTGTAGCTACTTCCCGTTCATTCCCCATTTTCTTCTTAACTTTCTTAGCCTTGTTGGCTTTAACTTTAGTCTCAAGATATCCTATTAGTACTACCTTGTTACTTCTGTTTTCTCATTGTAAGCACTGTATCATTATTGTCATTATGCGTAGTTTTGTAGAGATATCATATTTTGTTAGTTCTCCACTTATACTTGTTCAGGTTATCTAGTCCAGTAGGTTTCTCGACTGTCCCTCGTTACTACTCCATCGAGGTTAGTCATACTTATTGGGTACCGCTATGGTGTACTCATACTATGCTTCTGCATTATTTTTGTGAATCTTAAAGTATTTCGGAGTCTGTCGATTGTTAGCTAGCTAAACATATTTTGCAGTGGAGACCCGTTCGCAGGCTTCGGAGTCACCTTCTAATGTTATTTGTACACTGTTTATCCTTATTTCGAAACAGTTGTATTTAGAGGTTTCAAACAAACTCTGTAAAGCTTATGACTTGTACTACTGATTTTGGGATTGTAAACTTTGTATCAAGATTTCTTCTTCGCAATTGTCCGCCGTTATTTATTATTGTTATTATTTCAGTAAATATTAGGCTTACCTAGTCCCTAAGACAAGGTGCCATCACGACCTCTTACGGAGGAAAATTTGGGTCGTGACATAACCGGTGCCAACTATTCGCTAATTATTCATACCTTACCTGTCTTTACTGCCATGTGTCAACTCGAGGAACTTCCACCGATCCTTCATCAATTTTACCTTATACAAGTTTACAAGGTTGTTCTTGAATATTTTATAAATATTTTGAATTATAAAATATTACTCCCTCCGTTTTAATTTATGTGAACTTATTTCCTTTTTAGTCTGCGCCAAAAAGAATGACTTATTTCCCTATTTGGAAACAATTTACCTTTATGCGATGATTTATAGCCATACAAAATATATGTGCTTCACTTTACACCACAAGTTCAAAAGTCTTCTCTCTTTTCTTAAATTTCGTGTCAGTCAAATGAGTTCATATAAATTGAAACGGAGGGAGTATTATAATACATTTTATGTAATCTATAAATATAAATTTTATTTTTAAAATTGAAAGATTCTATATCTAAATTCACACTTTCGTACTCTGAACTATACCTATCTTTTTTAAACGGAGAGGGTAATATATTTTACAGTTTAACTATTTCAAGATCTCCAATTGAAAAAACTGTCGTCTAGGAGGGGGATGATTTAGAGACCATATATAGATTGGGGGGGGGGGAGGAAACCAAAGGTTAAACATGGGCATTTGCAAGAAGAAAGTGTATGAGTGAGAACACAACAATATCTCCTATATGTGGATAGACATGAGGACGTGGAGAATTAAAGTAAAAGCAAAGGGGCATTGAACGTATCCCCGATTCCAACAACTATACCATATACTATGTATACGATTAAACGTCACACATCCTTTATTTGACGAATACACAAACAAAAGAAAATTGCCACTTGGGCGAAGAAGAAGAGGTGATAGGACTGTTGAAGTAACCACCGTACACGTGTACCCCACTCTCCAATCACTATCATCACGTGACTTTCTTTTTCCCTTTGCCACGTTTTACTGCCTCCCTACCGTACGCTTTATGCCTTATTTGACACTTGGGATTTCTGGATCATATCAAGATATTTTCCCTTTTTGTACGGTCCCGGACAATTGGTAGTGGAAATTCTATTAACTAAGAGCCCGACTTGTTTAAATATTTTTAAGTTAAAGTTATTTTGTAGTGTGTGAATAAAGTAAAAAAAGTTATTTTAAGCATTTGTTTTAAGTTACAATGATAAAAATAAGTCAAAAGCCGAAAGTTAAAATTCCTAACTTATGACTTTTGGCTTAAAAGTCACTTAAAACAAGCTCATTCAAACGGGCTCTAAGTAACAATTACTCCATCTATTCCAGTTTACGTGAACCTATTTCCTTTTTGGTCTGTTCCAAAAAGAATGAATCTTTTCTAAATTTGGTAGCAATTTAACTTAAACTTACAACTCTACCCTTAATGAGAAGCTTTTATAACCACACAAATACTCTGGGCCCAATTTGGACTTGTTTAGGACCAGAAATTCCAAAAGTCTTCATTTTTTTCTTAAATTTCGTGCTCAGTCAAACATGTTCACATAAATTGGAACGGAGGGAGTAATTAGTTATGTACTTGGGGAATTTGCATCTATACCCGCTTTTTGTGTCACGTTTTAACTTGTGTTCGCTTTGCAAAAAAAATTGCAAACGTACCCGCTTTTTCGCATAACTTCAGCATACAAGGCTGAAGTACCAAAGGCAATCGCAGAAAGATTCAGCATTCTAGTAGACGCGCCTGAAGTTCAGCTCTAGAACTGAAATTTTTATTTTGTAACTGGTAAAATTTTTATTTTGTAACTGACAAACTTCAGCTCTAAAGCTGAAGTTTTTGTCCTAAATAAGCTTTATAATACTCCACTCTACCCATTTTAGCTGTGCTAGTTCATGCGGTCATATTTCGGCAACCATAGTGCATATTCATTTTATTTATCTTATATTGAGAATTTCAACTCCCTCCCAATTGCCTTTCTTAGGCTTTTCCCGTTAACTGTTCCTCCTCCTTCTACAGTCAAGTATTTCGCTTTAAAGAAATAAAGCCATTTATGTGGATCCAAACCATCCCAGTCTTGAGGATCTTTCGGCACTACAATAGAACCTGCAATCTTATATGCAATGTATTGCAAAAAAAAATAAATATTAACTGATTATCTTTATATTAGCAATATATATATATATATATATATATATATATATATATATATATATATATATATATATATATATATATATAACAGACAAGTTATGAGCTTGATTTAGAATATGTGGGTAGAGAGGGGGCATTATAAACCGTATTTTGAAACTGTATCTATGAATATCTGTATTACTGTATATTCAAAGGCAGCAGAAGAAAAAAGAAGAAGAAGGAAACGAAGGAGGAGAAATGAGATTCAAATTATTTAAAAGTGGGTACAAGTTAAAAGCTTTTAAAAAAATGGGCATAGGTTAAATGGAACAATCAAATAGAGCGTCTCGTGCAATTTTTACTACGTACTTATATTGAAATTTTAATGGACTTTTTTTTTTGAGAGTGTATATGGAGTATATACTTTAAAGGAATTCTTTTTATAAAAATATTTAATTATAAAATAAATTCGTTAAAGATGCAATGTTAGAAAGAGCAAATTGATCAAATTATAATTATTCTGCATTAAAATGACAAGTAAATACGCTAAAACAGTTGTATAACAAAGTAAAAACCAGGTAAATAATAATTCCACAAATCGCAATAAAAGTTAGTACTATGAAACCAAACTCAGACAGAGCATTTGAAATTATCTTATGTAATATGAATATCTTTTAGTAATTCTTTCTAAAAGATAGGGATAATTTCACGTAAATACAACTCACACACCTGAGTTATAACATAATAGTCTAGATACCATTTTGTAAATCTATAGTCCAAAAATAATAGGCTAATTTTCGAAAGACAGCTTATTTCACACAATCAACTACGGTTATTGCTCTCTCTTTATACAACCAGTTATTTTCATATACTATTATGTGCGTGCAATTGCTGAAGCAATCCAACATGATAAAAGAAAAATAAAACTTGGTAAATGAATTGTAGAATCCCTCCAACGCGTACAAATTTTTTTTATACAGCACATACACGAAAAAGAAGACGAGAAGGAAGTGTCAAACTTCCGTAGACGCCTCTTACACACTAACAATGTATATACATCCTTATAAACTGGAAAAAAATATAATTATACAATATTATACACAAATATACACATTTATACACAATTATACAATACTGTAGAACTTCTATAAACATGTATAATAGTATATAAGAGGTGTTTGTATATTCATATACACAATTATACACTATTATACAGTGTTTATACAAACTGCTACATAATTATGATTTTTATCCAAGTCTTGAGTTGTAGTAGAAGGTATTGGATGATTCAACTCGTTTATAGGTTAACAATTTTCTGCCAATGATTCGGAATTCAACGCACAGATACGATACACTCAATTTCAGATTCGAGACTTCAAGGAGGACAACACACATATCACAGGAATCAATAACTTGCGATGAGCCAAGAAGGTCAACAAGCTTAAGAACAAGCAAGTCTGGAACTTTCTGCTTCATCGTGTTGAAGATTGATTTAGCTTCCGATCTTTTCTCCTCGAAGCTCGACCAGACATTGGAGATTAAGGTTTCAAACTGCAAAGATTCAGACCCAATTTAAAAAATCTTCAATATTCTTCTGCTTGCTACCATGGACGACGGAGTAGGAGCCCGAGTCTTCTTCGAGCCATTGATGGCAGAACTATGTAGGGGGTAGGGGAGGAGAATATCGGGGGCTAGGTTAAGAGAGGATGAAGGATCTACGTGGGTTGGAAAGAAAAAAGCGAAAAGCGGTGAGAGAGAATTTGGTGTAATGGAAATGAAGAAAAAAGAAAATAATAAAAGTCCTAAAAGTGTGTCTTTAATAATGGGCTAAAGGCTAAAAAAAAAAATTTCAAGTTATGTACAACATGAGCTAAATAGGATAAGAGCTTCAAATCTGGATCATTTTCAGTTGAGCTGCTAGGCCAAGTAACAAGGACCGTAATTCTTTCCGAGTATTATAATTGAGTGATATATATTTTTAATTTAATATTATTATAATAATTACATTTTGTGGTTTCTTATAATAAAAATATCAAATACGAGTAAGTGTTATCCCTCCTTTGTTGGTCAACGGCTTTTGGGGTCAACTAGTTAAAGCTCGGTTCTTCTCTTTTTTTTTATTTTCCGGTCACTCGGTGTCCAGTTTTCATATTAGAGCCCGATTATTTTGAATTCGCGCCATGTAGAGCCCCATTCGAGATGAAGCGCTCCCTACTAAGAATTTTTCTATATCTAGAGCTCGAACTCGAAACGTCTAATTAAGGGAAGACCAGTCTCATCCATTGCACCAAACCTAATCTTAATAGTATTCCTTGCCTTGTTGGAGTTCTACCGTCATCATATCTTATTTTGCAAAAAATTATTTCCACGACACGAGATAAACCTAGAAAGAATTTATTCTGTAACTCATTTGGAGGTTTTCGAAGGCGAGTTACACAAATTAAAAAAAAAATACAATTTTAAGAAATATAGTTATAATGAAATTTATTTAATTCTCCTAAATAATGATAATAAAAAATGAGACTGTATAAACTTTTTTTCGTTAGCTCGCGAGATATTTTAAGCTAGGATTTTTTTTCGATTTTCCACTCGGGTCCGGTACGCATTGGAGTCCGACTATATCCGGATTCGCATCGCGTAGGGCTCTATTCGGGGGAAAGCGCTTTCTACCAAGGATTTTTCTATATCCAGACTCGAACTCGAGACCTCTGGTTAAGGGAAGAGCAGTCGCATCCACTGCACCATATCCTTTTTTGGTTAAGCTAGCGTTAATACCTTTGAACTGCACAAACTATTTTAAGCACTGTACAATTCTTAAACATTTACATCCATTTAATTACTCGAATTTAATTATTGATGTGAATTTTTTTTAATCAAATTAATCTTTAAAGATATAATTCTGATATTCTATTTTTCTAATTTTCATAATATCTACGAATAAAAGTAAGGTCTTTAATTTTGTTTGAATTGAATGACTCGCAGTGTAGCATGATTTTTTTAACTAGCGTGAGTATTTAAGTGAAATTTTCTTTATCGAGTAATACATCATTGTAACGTTCAATTAGTGTATATCAATAAGTAAAATCTTAGTAGGGCAATTGGTTAGCTATCTAAAGTTTTATTTTAATGATAAAGTTTCAACTTCCTATCTTGTATTCACTCCCCCATTTTCCTTTGCCATTACCCCATATATGTAATTAAACAAAAAGAGATTGGATATCTTTTTTATATAAAGAGAAAAAAGAAAAGAAATAAATCAGATAGACATGCTACCAAATAGTGACACAGCCTAAATTTAGTAGGACGGTTCAAGAACAAATGTGTCTATAATAGCATTAATGTTACGATCAATTAGTTTCAACCTACACAACAACTAGACTAGTATATGGGGATAACTGCTCATCCAATGGCAAAGAACTAAATTAATGAATAAATTACTGTGATGGTATAAGTGATGCTATCTTTTATATTTATACTCAATATTAACTTTATTTATCTATACATATTAGGTGTGTGCATCGGTCGGTTCGGTTCGGTTCGATTTTGAACATTATCGGTTTTGCCTATCGATTATCGGTTATCGGTTATATATTATTATCGGTTCGGTTATTGGTTTACCCGATAAGATAAAACAACTAAAAAAACTTTGCAATATATAAAACAAAGAAATCAAACTACCAGAACGTGTAAACTGTAAACTGCCAACTTTTGTTGTTTCTTAGCAAAAGCACGCTCCCATTAACGTGTAAAGCAACCAGAATCAAAATTCTGTAAAGCAACAATAAAAGTTAGCTAACTAGAAATTTCAGCAAATTAAAAGAATTAAACCTGTCTATTACGTGAATAACATGGCATAAGAGACTAAAGCAACGGTCTTTAAAATAGCAAATAGATCAGGTATCCTAAGATACTAGAATATATTTATGGTCAAATAGTCATAGGAGGAACGACAGATAAAATTATTGGGCTGGAAAGATAGACAATAAAACATTGTTATATACTAAAGTATACAAGTCTAAGAAGACACCACATTACTCTGAAAAATCACAGTAAAAATATCGCAGATTCACAGTTTCACAACCTTCCACAACAAATCCAATCAAACAATAAATCAGATATACCAAATACTTCAAGGCATCGTAGGGTCACGTATATAATTGATAGTCTGATATATATTACTGGGTAATGTGAAGGTTAGAAAAAATCAAAACAATTAACAAGAAGCAAACAGAAAAATCTTGACCCAAAACTTACACGATGCGATTGACGAATGAGGGAGTGAGCCGTCGTGACTGGCGGAAAACTAGTGAGTGGTGAGGTACTAGCGTCTGGCGGAGAACTGGTGGTAGACTAGTAGTCTTGACTCTTGCGTCTTGACCTTGTACTTGGGGCTGCGGCGGAAACAAGACTGGTAGTCTTGAGAGTTGAGAGAGAGACACGACTAAAGACTACACACTGAAGAGGGATTTAGGAAAATAAAACCCTAGTATATAATTAAGGGTAAATTAGTAAATTACTTCATTATTATTGGGTTATCGATTTTTACCCAATAACAAAAATGCAAACAGAGCCCGAACCGATAACCCAATAAAAAAAATAGTCTTGAGAGTTGAGAGAGAGAGACGACTGAAGTCTGCACACTGAAGAGGGATTTAGGAAAATAAAACCCTAGTATATAATTAAGGGTAAATTAGTAAATTACTTCATTCTTATTGGATTATCGGTTTTTACCCAATAACAAAAATGCAAATCGAGCCCGAACCGATAATCCAATAAAAAAAAATTTAATCCGTTACCGAACCGTTAACCAATAACCCAATACCGATAACCCAATAAGGAATTAACAGTTCGGGTTATCGATTTTACCCGATATATGCCCACTTCTAATACATACTAGATGACATACCTGTGCGTTGCACAAGCCCAATTGTTGCTCTTTTTTATTTTTTATTTTTTCTTTTAATATTTTTTGGTCTATTGCTAATTACACACTTTATTCGTCTTTAGCGATCGAATAAAGAAAAGAGGCATTTGTATAATAACGTATAGAACCACATTTACCTGTATTATTATTATTTTATCTTTTGCATTACGTGTATTTTAGTTTTTCTGAAATCGTATTTCAATACCAATTACTTTGTAATACTTGTCGAAGTCTACACTTTATTATACAAAGATTACAATACTTCAAGTACAATGTAGAATATTTCTACATAGATTCTACACATTTTTATTTCAAAAAATAGTTCTGCACCACCAAACTTAAAATTGATTCTAAAAAAATGATTGAAAAGTCAATTAAAAAATAAGCCGTGATGTATTTTTGTTTCAATTTCATATACATAGTTTACTCTTTAGTATTTTCAATTGTGTAAATGTATTATTTTTTTTTATATTAATCAAAATTTGAATAATGTACATATTCATTTTATTTCCAAATAGTTGATGAAAATTTTTTTTTTGTTCTTTGAAATAATAATCGTAATTTTTAATTATTCAAAAAAATTTAACAAGAAAATTTGTATTTTATTCTAGTTTAATGACATATCTAGATTAAAAATAAATTAATTTTTAGATCACTCTAAATACTAATCAAATTGACCTTAAATTGAAGCACTACAATTTTTTTCTAGTTTCATTTAATATGATTGAGATACTCTAGGGTATAATACAACTTTCTTTACCATAATGTTGAATTCTTTATTGAACATAGAGAAAGTACCTAGCTAAATTTTATTCTTTTCCTGCATAATAATGATACTTCTCATGCTGCTTAATATGTAATAAAGAAAAAAATTCCCAAATAAATTGTCTTTTATTCAGATTATTCTCAAATAATTTTTACAGGGGAAATCATTTTTGTACTACTTGAACAACGTTCAATATTCTATAATAATAAAGGAACTTGAAATTATATTTTATTCTTAATTATTTTTTCCTAATTTTATAAAGTATTCCAATTAAAATTAAAATTTAATGAGGACTTGTATAAAATGATATAAATTGATACTAATATAAGAACACGTTCATAAAAATTTACATAATTTAGGGCCACTTTTTTTTAAAAAAATATTCTTTACTTAAAATAGTCAATAAATAAAACAAATAAAATTATGTTTCTTAAAGAGATAATAGAATTGTTATATATAAATGTATATAACCATTGTATGTTTTTAACCAAATGAAAGTTGAATTATAAAATTACCAAACAGATAATTTTTTTTAGTTAAAAGCAACAATTGAAAAAAAAAAATTAAACTGTGAAGGTGTGAAGTAGTATGCTTTTAAACAAATTGAAGAGTAACATTATAAGTAGTGCATTAAAGAAGATAATGGGAAATGGGAAATGGGATCCACCCGAAGAATTCACTAATTTGGGCCACGCTACTTTTATTTTTTTCAGTCATTAGAAATTCAAAATCAAGCTTTTGAGCCTATTATACAAGCGAACAATGCAGATATATTTATGAAATGACTATGATACCCTTGGTCGACCTCCTCTTCTCTTTTCTATATAATAGAAATTCCAAACTTTTTTTGACGAAGTGTCACGTGCCTCTGCTTCAAACAAGGTGTCTACGACCCTGGATAATGCCTTGGATTACATTATTGTAAAATATTTTAAAACTAATATTAATTTTGACAATTTATTTTCTAATTTATGACTGATTAAATATAAAAAGTTTATAATCTAATACTGGAAAAAATAATCAATCCTATCAATATTTTTTTATTTTATCTTTTTCAAGTTAAACACTTAAACTCCACGAAAGGTTGTTTAACGCCCTAAAATTCTTCAAGCACTACCATAAGTTCTTGTAACGATTCGGACGGTCATTTTGAGAATTTAATCTCCGTTTAATGGCGTAAAATCTTGCACAACTTCATATTATGTGTATTAAATTGCGTGCAAGGTTGAATTCAGTTACCTGATGATTCAGAGTCGAATTGGAAGAAGGATTCTAGTTTTGGAAGCTTAAGCGGTGAGAATTTGACCGAAATTTGACTTTTGTGTAAATGGTTCTGGAATGAGTTTTGGATAGGTCAACAACTTTGTATGATGATGTTGGACTTAGGCGTGCGTCCGAATTTGGATTTAAAGGTCCGTAAGGTAATTTGAGAAATTTCGGCGAAAGTTGGAAAAGTTGAAGTTTGGAAGATGGAGAAGTTTGACCCATAGTTGACTTTTGTGCTATCGGGTCGGAGTACGATTCTGACAGTGAGAACAGCTCCGTCATATCATTTGGGACTTGTCTGCAAAATTTGGCGTTATTCCGGGTGGGTTTGATTGGTTTCGGTACGAGTTTTTGAAGTTGAAAAATTTGGAAGTTCATAGGTTCGATTCTTGGCACGATTGCTTTTTCGGCATTGTTTTATGTGATTTGAGATCCCAAGCCAGTACGTGTTAGGTTTTAAAACTTTTTGTATGTTTAGACGTTGTCCCGAAGGCCTCGGGTGTGTTTCGGGTGGGCTACAGACCAATTTTTCCTCTTTTTGGATTGCTGGTTTCTGGTGTCTTGGGTTCTCTTTCGCAATCGCATAGTGTTTTGTTGACCTGCCTTATTTTTCCTTCATCGTGTTCGAATTATAATGTTCGTGTCACGACCCGGATTTCCCACCATCGGGATCGTGATGGCGCCTACTCGTAGTAACTAGGCAAGCCAACTTATTTACATTTTCGTCATTAAAAAATTATCTTAATAGTCTATAGCATCAATATAAAACATTAATTCTAATGAGAATAATAGCGGAACAGTCATTAAAACCTCTACCCAAGATTTTGTGTCACATTACTCACGAACTATTAAAGATGTACTAAAAACAATGGTCTGTAAGAAATATATAAGCTGTCTGTCTCGAAAACAATGAGGTAACAGTCTAATAAGAAAAATATAGAGAAGAGACGCCGGGCCTACGGACGCCTGCAAGGCTACCTCAGTCTCGTGAAAAATAAAATCCTGCTCTCGTACTAATGCTGCTGTTGCTACTCCTCAAAACCTGGACATGTGCAAAAATGTACAGAAATGTAGCATCAGCACAACCGACCCCGTGTGCTGGTAAGTGTCTAGCCTAACCCCGGCGAAGTAGTAACGAGGCTAGACTGGACACCACATAAACCTGTGCAGTTATAAATATACAACGGAACATCGANTGTGCAACCCGCTCTACAAATATCGCTGTTGCGGCGTGCAACCCGCTACACAAATATCACTGTTGCGGCGTGCAACCCGACCCATACCATTTATCAATTATCACTGTTGCGGCGCGCAACCCAACCCACAAATATCAACAGTAATCCCAAGTAATCCCAAGTAACAAACTAGAACAGCTTAGGCTCACAATGAACAAGAAATCAATACTCAGTACAAACACATGGCATCAATAACTGTTGCGGCGTGCAACCCGCTCCACAAATATCGCTGTTGCGGTGTGAAACCCGATCCACAAATATCACGGTTGCAGCGTGCAACCCGACCTATACCATTTATCAGGTATCACTGTTGCGGCGTGCAATCCGACCCACAAATATCACTGTTGCAGCGTGCAACCCGACCCATACCATTTATCAGGTATCACTGTTGCGGCGCGCAATCTCACCCTCGTATATCATTGTTCAATGTTGCGGCGCGCAACCCGCTCCTCAATGTCATTTAATAGTCTGACTCTCCAAATAACAGTCACAATTAAGGGACATAACAATAAGCTAATATTTGACAAAAATCCCGGCAAGGGAATAATCAACAACGCTTTCTTTTTTCTTACTTTTCTTATCTTATAATTCACTCTACCATTTTGAGCCAACGCTCCAAATCATCCAGTCATTTCATATACTTTCAATATTCGTATCACAATTCGAGCCAATGCTCCCAGGAATCAAATAATGATTTTACCGTTCACATGTTATTCACAACATATAGAATTTCTCCAATAGACACGTAGTTCACAACCAAGTCATGGAAATCACATTATAAGGACTCACGGTCATGCTAGACACCAATGTATAGATTCTCGTCACCATGGCTATACATCGTACTCGATCACATAGCAATTAGCAATAAGACTCAACTCCTATTCCCTCAAGCTAGGGCTAAACCAAACACTTATCTCAAGGCCTTGAAATCCACTTAATCCTCAACTATTGCTTTACCTCGAGGTTCCACCTCCAATACAGTGATATCTAGGCAAAATCAATTTAATAATATCAATAAAGACTCAATGCAACGTCCCATAGCTTAAATATGAATTTTCTAGCATTATTCCAAAAATTTTAAAATTAGACACCGGGCCCACATGGTCTAAACTCGAGGCTCGGACCAACACCCAATCACCCATGACCCTACGAGTCCAAATATTTGTTTTAAGATTCGACCCCAAGTTGAGGTTGAATCACCCAAAATTCTCAAAACCCTAACTCTACCCAAAACCCATAATTTCTACCTTGAATTTCATGATTTAGGGCTAGGATTTCAGTAATTAATGAAGGAAATTGAAGGAAATAAGTTGAACAATGCTTACCCAAGAAGTTTTGATAAAAGGGAGCTTCAATGGACGCCTAAGTGCTTGGAGAAGAAAGGGTTTCGTGTATTTTTTATGAAAATCCCGAGCTACTGTTCTGTTTTTAACTTAAAAATTCGCTGGGCAAAATTGCCCTTCGCGTTCGCGGGAGAGGGCCGCGTTCATGAAGGGTAAACTGCGTAATGAATCGCCAACGCATGAAGGGGAGCGCGAACGCGCTGAAGAAAATGCTGGGGGCCCAAGGTCTGTGATACGCGAACGCGATAAAGGGGATAGCGAACGTGGTTAAGGGGGAGGTTGAACTACGCGAACGGGTGAATACAGGCGCAAACGCGATGAGTAAAATGAAGGCTAAGTCTTCTGAGTCAACTACTCTATGCGAACGCGATGAAGGACGAGGCTGAAGCTTCGCGAACGTGTGAGTCCTAGCGCGAACGCGATGAGTAAAATGACTGGGTACTTGCTGCAGATTTTCTGCAGTTTTTCCTAAGACCAAAACCACCTCGATACCTATCCGAAACTCACTCGAGCCCTTGGGGCTCCAAACCAAATATGCACACTGACTCAACAACATCATACTAACTTGCACGAGCGATCAAATTGCCAAAATAACATCAAAATCAATGAATTGAGCCTTAAATCCAAGAAATCTTTCCAATTTTCATAAACTTCCAAATTTTCCAATTTAAGGCCGAAACACATCAAACGACGTCCGTTTTCAACCAAACTTTACAGGAAGTGCTTAAACAATATATAAGACTTGTACCGGGTGTCGGAACCAAAATACGAGCTCGATATCACAGTCTTTTAATAAATTTTTATTTCTATTTTCCTTAATAATTTCAGAAAAATAATTTTACGGAAAAATTCATATTTCGGGCTCTAGACCTCCGAATTCGACTCCGGGCACATGCCCGAGTCCCATATTTTTCTACGGACCTTCCGGGACCTTCCAATCTTGGGTCCGAGTCCATTTACCAAAAATGTTGACCAAAGTCAACTATAATCATATTAATATCAAAATTCTTCAAATTTTTCACAGATTTCACATATTTCAACATAAAAGCTTTCCGGCTAAGCGCCCGGACTATGCACGCAAATCGAGGCAAGTAAAAATAAGGTTTTCAAGGCCTCAGAAGCACGGAACAAGTTAGGAAACAGGTGATGACCCTTTTGGTCGTCACAGTTCGCGATCGCAAACTTGTAAATTGTTCTGCACCGCGTTCGCGTATTGTTAGCCTTGCTGGGGAGCCCCAACTTGTTCTCCGCGTTCGCATCTTTGGGTAAGCGATCGCATAAGCTTAGTCCACTGTTATCCGCATTCGCATAGCTCAGTTCATAGGCCCCCAGATTTTCCTGTTTCATGATTGCATCTCCTCTTCCGTGATCGCGATGCCTGGGCAGATAGAATATATTCCCAAATCGAGAGTTAGACCATTTTTATCATATATTTACTTGTAGAGCTCAGTTTTGAGCGATTCTTTGTGGGTTTTTTTCAAGTAAAATCGACTGGGTAAGTGTTCTTCACCTAGAATTTTATATAATCCATGATTTTATCTTTGTTTTTATCATTTAATTTGTGTTTTGAGTTGAGGAAAATGTTGGTTCTGAAGAAAGTTTTTAAAATGAAAAATGATAATTTGAGAGACAAAATGATATCGGAATTTGATAATTTTAGTATGGTTGAACTCGTATCGGAATGATTATTTTGTGAAATTTGTCGGATTTCAAGGTGCGGCCCGGGGGTCGACTTTTGTGTCAACTTTTAGATTTTGATAAAGATTGAGACTTTATGATCCGGAATAGTTTCTTATAAGTTTTATTTGTGCTTTGAAGTTATTTTGATTAGATTTGAGACGTCCGGAGGTTTTTTGACCGGAGAAGTTCATTTTAAATATCGATTTGTCTTCTTTGAGGTAAATATCTTGTCTAACTTTGTGTGGGGGATTTCCCCTTAGGATTTAAGTCTTCTACATTGATTGTAATTTGTGTATGTGAGGTGACGAGTGCGTGCTCAGACTTATTTGTGGAAGGTTAGCCTTTTAGCATTCTTAGGTCCTCATATTCACTGAGTATGAAGTTGTTCTTGATATGATTGAGTTTCCGATTTACTAGTTTCACCTCTACCTGCTTTAATTGGAATTAATTGCTTTATGATTCACTCTTATTTTCTATTTGACTCTATTTGACTTAATTGGAGATTTTTACCTCTCCTATTGTCATGCTATCTTTTCATAACTGCTTATCTTTATTGAAAATAATTATTATCTCTCCTGTAATTTGTTTGTTGTTAGTTGAAATTATGATTATCTTTCTGCTGCTCATCCTTAATTGAATTTGTTGCATATTCTTCAAAATTTCCCAACCTTAAAAGAAGTTTTGGTATTCTATATTTAGTTGACATGTTCTTATTTGGAACTATTTGACTTGTGTTAGCATCCTTGTCATAGAACTACATATTTTGGGATCATTGATACATGTTATCTTCTCCCTTGTTGAGTTGTTCTTGTTACGCCTAGTATTTGTCGACGCCCCATTTTTCTCGCGAAATCGGGTTTATGACATTTGGGAAGACAACTCTATTCCCGTTTGGGATTTGGGTTTTGTACTTGGAGTGTCGCCACCTAATGATTAAGTGCATTAAGACACTAAGAGTTTTTGAGTTGGAAAACCAGAGTTCGGGTAAGGGTTAGAAATTATCTTGAGGGGAAGGTGTTAGGCACCCCTCAAAATCCACTAGTGTGGTTCCCGGCCATGTTACAATTATGACTTTACAAATAAGCAATTAGGGCTCAAATAAAGGGGCTTGCACACAAGTTTAAACTCATTTGAGAAAAAGATAATGTAGGATTTCGTGAAGAAGAAAAAAAGGATTTAAATAACTCATAGAGAAAACAAATAAGAAAGCACATAAAGGGAGGGGAGTCCTAGGTTTATACATAATATGGATCACCCCACACAACACCCGGTAACCGTTTATACACGTGGTCATCATATCCATATTCTACCCTCCCACCCTGTTAAGGTATTAAACGCGGAATGATCTCGTTTCACTTATTGCATGCTATAAACCGCCCCATCCTATCAGTCTCGGAGGTACTTAGGACTACTAATCCTAAAGGGTAGTATATTAGGCTGATTGGTTTTTAAAGGACAAAATCTGAGGCGACAAACAAAACACACACTGCATGTTGGGGGGGGTG
>MU675751.1:3202-23974 GCA_026770625.1 Nicotiana glauca
AAATTGGTTACAAAATGACAATGATCCCCTTTATATAGAAGGGGAATCCCTACACAGTACAAAATACATTAATTATAAAGATATGGAGATGGGACAACTAGATATGACACCCTGATTCGGGTTCAAAATAGGTCGGCTAGGCTTTTTCAGACATAGTCGTGTGTCTTGGGAACTCCTCGTTTTTACCCTAGCCATGGTCAATATTGCCTCTAGGATGGGCATCGACGAGCCTCAAGGGAGGAAGCTCGGTCATAGCTTTGCAGCCTCGAGGCTTTGAAATGGTCTTCTGAAATGCCTTAATGACGAGAAATTAGTCCCTTCGATTTTGCCGTATATAGATAGTCTCCGCATTTCCTAAAACGAAGCGATGGAAAATGATTTTGATGCCCAACTCTTCGTGCTTCCCATGAGGACGTCATACTAATGACACAACTTATGACATAAGCCTTCACGATAACCGGGACATCCCATGGACTTGTCTTTTCGGCATCATTCAATGCATTATCGATTCCTATTCTTCAAAGTGACAGTACCGTCGTCGATTCAGTTTCCAATAAACCATTGATCGGGTAATCATCCCTTATAAATGGGGGCATTCCGACACTACCTCTTTATCCAAGTGTCTTTCTCCATTCATTTATCCATTTCTTCTCACTATCTTCTCCCTCGAAGATATTATTCCGTGGGATCGAGCTAGGAACCTAGAGGAGGTAGCGGTCGAAGGTATCACCATTAGGGATGCACATTCGAGGAGGTGGTGCTTGGAGATGCTGCTACCGAAGATAAACCTTCGAGAGTAGACTAGGATCTTAGGCTTTTACTATGGGTGTACCCTTTCTCTTCTTTGTTTCTGTGTAAGGACCCCTTATGGGCTTTTGCAATAATATGTAAGGACCCCTCGCGGGCCGTTGTAACTTAACATTTATGAATATAAGGATATTTTCTCAACTCTTTCCTTTGATGCTTGTTGTATTCTTTTACATTTGTGGAGACTTTAAATGTATGACCCTGTTGACTATCATCAAAATCTAACCAGGGTGAGAGTATTCTTTCTTGCCCTCGGTCAATAAAACGGCACCCCTCAGAACCCTTTATTGTTTCTCGGGCCAAATATAGATTGATCCAATAAGCTTGGGTCATCGGGATCCTTATTTTGAGTTGAATGGAAAAAGGGCTTTGAACCCTTAGTCTGAGACTTAGCCTTTGGACTTTTGAGAGCAGTCCCCAAGCGAGGGTTAACTCGAGGTGTTTGGAAATTTGTCTTGAACTCAATGTATACAATCTTAAGGCATAGTAGATAGGTCCCAGATGAGGGGCTACCCAGATTTAGACGATATCCTGAGGTCGAACCCTTATAGACGGAGCTCGAAGAGCTCATTTTTCTTCTTAGGATGAGCCTTCAAAATCAGGTATCGTCTCTAATCTTGAAATGATGTTAGAGGCTTCTTGGAGCCTAACTCATTTTTTGGCGGAGGTCCTCGAGGTCGGGTACCACCTCGGGACTAGAGATGATGATGTTTGGTTCTTAAAGCCTAGAATTCTTTTGATGGAGGTCCTCGAGGGCAGGTACCACCTTGGGACTAGCAATGATATGGTCAGGCTCCTGGAGCTTAACTTTCCACTGATGGAGGTCCTCGAGGTCGGCTACCACCTCGGGACTTGCGGTGAAATTGTCTGCATCTTAGGTATGTGGACCGCTACCGTTTCTTCATATATAGAGTCACTTATGCTTCTTAGAAGATCCTACCATATTAGATAGTTAACCTTCTGTTTCGGCATTGAGCCCTTCATTACCTTAGCGTAAACGTATTTGCGCAGGTTCATGCTTCAGTTCTCTAGTCTTGCCATAGCCATGACTGATACCTCTAGGTTTGTCCGGCAAGGAGGGGAGAGTTCTACTCCCGGTGATCAGGATCAATGAGATTTTACCTTGAAGATTATTTCTTTGATAGGAGAGAAGCACCTTAAGTTAGTAAGGAGCGACTGCGGATGGGGAGAGAAAGTAGCGCTATAGACACTTTCCACGGATGAGGGCATCATGGATCCGGCCGATGGATCCCTAACTATATACATATATCCTTTCATACTGGGTCCCCTCGAAAGGGTCGTGCTTGACTTCTGCTTAAAGTACCGAGTTACCTTGGTGCAGATATACCCGTCATTTTGGCGAATAATTTTGATGATGAGGTTCTTTGTAGAGAAGGGGAGGCTCGAATTCACGCTCAGTCATCTCATTAGGCTGTACCAGCCCTTTTATCATCGAGGTCAGCTAACCTTGCGGTGCCGGTCGACCACGCCCTTTGTTGTTAATGATGAGGAAGATGGAGATTGGAGTGGATGAGTCGGTTTGTTCTGGTCCGGACTACTTAAGTTATCCCTGCGGAACTTATGCTATTCCTCGAGGAATGGAACTATACATATAAGTGGTACATCCCATTCCTTCTCAAATTTGTTTATGGCGAAGGCTAGTCTTGTAACTATGTTTTTTCCTTTTCTGTAGTGGTCTCATGGGTGTCACGCGACGTTACTGATCTGCCTGGTTGGGTTCAGGAGTTGGCGACCCAATCGACTTGTGAGGAACGCAAATAGCGAGCTTTGTCTCGGGGTAGATGGGAAGCAAAGCATCATGGTGTGTATTTCTATATAAGGACCCCTTGTGGGCTTTTGCAATCATATATAAGGACCTCTCGTGGGCGGTTGTAACCAAACATATATGAATATAAGGATATTTTCTCAACTCTTGCCTTTGATGCTTGTTGTATTCTTTTACATTTGTGGAGACTTTGAATGTATGACCCTATCGACTATCGTCAATATCTAACCCGGGTGCGAGTATTCTTTCTGGCCTTCGATCGATAAAATGGCAGCCCTCGAAATCTTTTGTCATTCTTAGGGCCAAACCTGGATTGATCTGATAAGCTCGGGTCATCGGGATCTTTATTTTGAGTTGAGTGGAAATAAGGCTTCGAACCCTTAGTCTGAGACTTAGCCTTTGGACTTTTGAGAGCAGTCCCCAAGCGAGGGTTAACTCAAGGCATCTGGAAATTTGTCTTGAACTCAATGTATACAATCTTAAGGCATAGTAGATAGGTCCCAGATGAGGGGCTGCCCAGATTTAGATGATATCCTGAGGTCGAACCCTTATAGACGGAGCTCGAAGAGCTCATTTTTCTTCTTGGGATGAGCCTTCAAAATCGGGTATCGTCTCTAATCTTGTAATGATGTTAGAGGCTTCTTTGAGCCTAACTCATTTTTTGGCGGAGGTCCTCGAGGTCGGGTACCACCTCGGGACTGGAGATGATGACGTTGGCTTCTTAAAGCCTAGTTTTCTTTTGATGGAGGTCCTCGAGGTCAGGTACCACCTTGGGACCGGAAAATTATGTGGTCGAGCTCCTGGGGCTTGACTTTCCACTAATTGAGGTCCTCGTGGTCGGTTACCACCTCGGGACTTGCGATGAAGTTGTCTGCATCTTAGGTATGTGGACCGCTGTCGTTTCTTCATATATAGAGTCACTTTTTCTTCTTAGGAGATCCTACTATATTAGATAGTTAACCTTCTGTTTCGGTATTGAGCCCTTCATTACCTTAGCGCTAAAGTATTTGTGCAGGTTCCTGCTTTAGTTCTCTAGTCTTGCCATAGCCATGACTGATACCTCTAGGTCTATCTGGCAGGGAGGGGAGAGTTCTGCTCTCGATGCTCAAGATCAATGAGATTTTACCTTGAAGATTATTTCTTCGATAGGAGAGGAGCACCTTAAGTTAGTAAAAAGAGACTGCGGATGGGGGAGAAAGTAGCGTTACAGACACTTTCCACGGATGAGGGCATCATGGATCCTGCCGATGGATCCCTGACTGTATACATATATCCTTTCATATTGGGTCCCCTTGAAAGGGTCGTGCTTGAATTCTACTTAAAGTACCGGGTTACCTTGGCGCAGATATACTCGTCGTTTTGGCGAATAATGTTGATGATGACGTTCTTTGTAGAGAAAGCGAGGCTCGAATTCACGTTTAGTCATCTTATTAGGCTGTACCAGCCCTTTTATCATCGAGGTCTGCTAACCTTACGGCGTCGGTCAACCATGCCCTTCGTTGTTTATAATGAGAAAGATGGAGATCGGGAGTGGATGAGTTGGTTCGTTTGGGTCCGAACTGCTGACGTTATCCCTGTGGAACTTATGCTATTCCTCGAGGAATGGAACTATACACATAAGTGGTACATCCCATGCCTTCTCAAATTTGTTTATGGAGAAGGCTAGTCTTGTAACTATGTTTTTTCCTTTTCTGTAGGGATCTCATGGGTGCCATGTGACATTACTAATCTGCCTGGTTTGCTTCAGGAGTTGGCGACCCACTCGACTTGTGAGGAACGCAAATAGAGAGCTTTGTCTCGGGGTAGATGGGAAGCAAAGCATCATGGTGTGTGTTTCTATATAAGGACCCCTTGTGGGCTTTTGCAATCATATGTAAGGACCTCTCGTGACTGTTATAACCAAACATATATGAATATAAGGATATTTTCTCAACTCTTGCCTTTGATGCTTGCTGTATTCTTTTACATTTGTGGAGACTTTGAATTATGACCCTATCGACTATCGTCAATATCTAACCTGGATGCGAGTATTCTTTCTGGCCTTCGATCGATAAAATGGCACCCCTCGAAACCTTTTGTCGTTCTTAGGGCCAAACCTGGATTGACCCGATAAGCTCGGGCCATCGAGATCCTTATTTTGAGTTGAGTGGAAATAAGGCTTCTAACCCTTAGTCTAAGACTTAGCCTTTGGACTTTTGAGAGCATTTCCCAAGCGAGGGTTAACTCGAGGCGTCTGGAAATTTGTGTTGAACTCAATGTATACAATCTTAAGCCATATTAGATAGGTCCCAGATAAGGGGCTGCCCAGATTTAGATGATATCCTGAGGTCGAACCCTTATAGACGGAGCTCGAAGAGCTCATTTTTCTTCTTGGTATGAGCCTTCAAAATTAGGTATCGTCTCTAATCTTTCAATGATGTTAGAGGCTTCTTGGAGCCTAACTTATTTTTTGCAGAGGTCCTCGAGGTTGGGTACCACCTCGGGACTGGAGATGATGATGTTGGCTTCTTAAAGGCTAATTTTCTTTTGATGGAGGTCCTCGAGGTCAGGTACCACCTTGGCACCGGCAATGATGTGGTCGGGATCTTGGGGCTTGACTTTCCACTCATGGAGGTCCTCGAGGTCGGTTACCACCTCGGGACTTGCGATGAAGTTGTCTGCATCTTAGGTATGTGGACCGCTGCCGTTTCTTCTTATATAGAGTCGCTTTTGCTTCTTAGGAGATCCTACTATATTAGATAGTTAACCTTCTATTTCGGCATTGGGCCCTTCATTACCTTAGCGCTAAAGTATTTGGGTAGGTTTTTGCTTCAATTCTCTAGTCTTGCCATAGCCATGACTAATACCTCTAGGTCTGTCCCGCAGTGAGGGGAGAGTTCTACTCCCAGTGCTCAAGATCAATGATATTTTACCTTGAAGATTATTTCTTCGATAGGAGAGGAGCACCTTAAGTTAGTAAAAAGAGACTACGGATGGGGGGGGAAAAGTAGCGCTACAGACACTTTCCAGGAAGAGGGCATCATGGATCCTGCCGATGGATCCCTGACTGTATACATATATCCTTTCACACTAGGTCCCCTTGAAAGGGTAGTGCTTGACTTCTGCTTAAAGTACCGTGTTACCTTGGCGCAGATATACCTGTTGTTTTGGCGAATAATATTGATGATGAGGTTCTTTATAGAGAAGGCGAGGCTCGAATTCACGCTCAGTCATCTTATTAGGTTGTACCAGCCCTTTTATCATCGAGGTCTGCTAACTTTGCGGTGCCAGTCGACCACGCCTTCATTGTTTGTGATAAGGAAGATGGAGATCGAGAGTGGATGAGTCGTTTCGACGTTATCCCTGCGGAACTTATGCTATTCCTCGAGGAATGAAGCTATACACATAAGTGGTACATCCCATGCCTTCTCAAATTTGTTTATGGCGAAGTCTAGTCTTATAACTATGTTTAATCCTTTTCTGTAAAGGTCTCATGGGCGCCATGCGACGTTACTGATCTGCCTGGATTTGTTCAGGAGTTGGCGACCTACTCGACTTGTGAGGAACGCAAATAGCAAGCTTTGTCTCGGGGTAGATGGGAAGCAAAGCATCATGGTGTGTATTTCTATATAAGGACCCCTTGTGGGCTTTTGCAATCATATATAAGGACCTCTCGTGGGCGGTTGTAACCAAACATATATGAATATAAGGATATTTTCTCAACTCTTGCCTTTGATGCTTGTTGTATTCTTTTACATTTGTGGAGACTTTGAATGTATGACCCTATCGACTATCGTCAATATCTAACCCGGGTGCGAGTATTCTTTCTGGCCTTCGATCGATAAAATGGCAGCCCTCGAAATCTTTTGTCATTCTTAGGGCCAAACCTGGATTGATCTGATAAGCTCGGGTCATCGGGATCTTTATTTTGAGTTGAGTGGAAATAAGGCTTCGAACCCTTAGTCTGAGACTTAGCCTTTGGACTTTTGAGAGCAGTCCCCAAGCGAGGGTTAACTCAAGGCATCTGGAAATTTGTCTTGAACTCAATGTATACAATCTTAAGGCATAGTAGATAGGTCCCAGATGAGGGGCTGCCCAGATTTAGATGATATCCTGAGGTCGAACCCTTATAGACGGAGCTCGAAGAGCTCATTTTTCTTCTTGGGATGAGCCTTCAAAATCGGGTATCGTCTCTAATCTTGTAATGATGTTAGAGGCTTCTTTGAGCCTAACTCATTTTTTGGCGGAGGTCCTCGAGGTCGGGTACCACCTCGGGACTGGAGATGATGACGTTGGCTTCTTAAAGCCTAGTTTTCTTTTGATGGAGGTCCTCGAGGTCAGGTACCACCTTGGGACCGGAAAATTATGTGGTCGAGCTCCTGGGGCTTGACTTTCCACTAATTGAGGTCCTCGTGGTCGGTTACCACCTCGGGACTTGCGATGAAGTTGTCTGCATCTTAGGTATGTGGACCGCTGTCGTTTCTTCATATATAGAGTCACTTTTTCTTCTTAGGAGATCCTACTATATTAGATAGTTAACCTTCTGTTTCGGTATTGAGCCATTCATTACCTTAGCGCTAAAGTATTTGTGCAGGTTCCTGCTTTAGTTCTCTAGTCTTGCCATAGCCATGACTGATACCTCTAGGTCTATCTGGCAGGGAGGGGAGAGTTCTGCTCTCGATGCTCAAGATCAATGAGATTTTACATTGAAGATTATTTCTTCGATAGGAGAGGAGCACCTTAAGTTAGTAAAAAGAGACTGCGGATGGGGGAGAAAGTAGCGTTACAGACACTTTCCACGGATGAGGGCATCATGGATCCTGCCGATGGATCCCTGACTGTATACATATATCCTTTCATATTGGGTCCCCTTGAAAGGGTCGTGCTTGAATTCTACTTAAAGTACCGGGTTACCTTGGCGCAGATATACTCGTCGTTTTGGCGAATAATGTTGATGATGACGTTCTTTGTAGAGAAAGCGAGGCTCGAATTCACGTTTAGTCATCTTATTAGGCTGTACCAGCCCTTTTATCATCGAGGTCTGCTAACCTTACGGCGTCGGTCAACCATGCCCTTCGTTGTTTATAATGAGAAAGATGGAGATCGGGAGTGGATGAGTTGGTTCGTTTGGGTCCGAACTGCTGACGTTATCCCTGTGGAACTTATGCTATTCCTCGAGGAATGGAACTATACACATAAGTGGTACATCCCATGCCTTCTCAAATTTGTTTATGGAGAAGGCTAGTCTTGTAACTATGTTTTTTCCTTTTCTGTAGGGATCTCATGGGTGCCATGTGGCATTACTGATCTGCCTGGTTTGGTTCAGGAGTTGGCGACCCACTCGACTTGTGAGGAACGCAAATAGAGAGCTTTGTCTCGGGGTAGATGGGAAGCAAAGCATCATGGTGTGTGTTTCTATATAAGGACCCCTTGTGGGCTTTTGCAATCATATGTAAGGACCTCTCGTGACTGTTATAACCAAACATATATGAATATAAGGATATTTTCTCAACTCTTGCCTTTGATGCTTGTTGTATTCTTTTACATTTGTGGAGACTTTGAATGTATGACCCTATCGACTATCATCAATATCTAACCTGGGTGCGAGTATTCTTTCTGGCCTTCGATCGATAAAATGGCACCCCTCGAAACCTTTTGTCGTTCTTAGGGCCAAACCTGGATTGACCCGATAAGCTCGGGTCATCGGGATCCTTATTTTGAGTTGAGTGGAAATAAGGCTTCTAACCCTTAGTCTAAGACTTAGCCTTTGGACTTTTGAGAGCATTTCCCAAGCGAGGGTTAACTCGAGGCGTCTGGAAATTTGTGTTGAACTCAATGTATACAATCTTAAGCCATATTAGATAGGTCCCAGATGAGGGGCTGCCCAGATTTAGATGATATCCTGAGGTCGAACCCTTATAGACGGAGCTCGAAGAGCTCATTTTTCTTCTTGGTATGAGCCTTCAAAATTAGGTATTGTCTCTAATCTTGCAATGATGTTAGAGGCTTCTTGGAGCCTAACTTATTTTTTGCAGAGGTCCTCGAGGTTGGGTACCACCTCGGGACTGGAGATGATGACGTTGGCTTCTTAAAGGCTAATTTTCTTTTGATGGAGGTCCTCGAGGTCAGGTACCACCTTGGCACCGCCAATGATGTGTTCGGGATCTTGGGGCTTGACTTTCCACTCATGGAGGTCCTCGAGGTCAGTTACCACCTCGGGACTTGCGATGAATTTGTCTGCATCTTAGGTATGTGGACCGCTGCCGTTTCTTCTTATATAGAGTCGCTTTTGCTTCTTAGGAGATCCTACTATATTAGATAGTTAACCTTCTATTTAGGCATTGGGCCCTTCATTACCTTAGCGCTAAAGTATTTGGGCAGGTTTCTGCTTCAATTCTCTAGTCTTGCCATAGCCATGACTAATACCTCTAGGTCTGTCCCGCAGTGAGGGGAGAGTTCTACTCCCGGTGCTCAAGATCAATGATATTTTACCTTGAAGATTATTTCTTCGATAGGAAAGGAGCACCTTAATTTAGTAAGAAGAGACTACGGATGGGGGGAAAAAGTAGCGCTACAGACACTTTCCAGGAAGAGGGCATCATGGATCCTGCCGATGGATCCCTGACTGTATACATATATCCTTTCACACTAGGTCCCTTTGAAAGGGTAGTGCTTGACTTCTGCTTAAAGTACCGTGTTACCCTGGCGCAGATATACCTGTTGTTTTGGCGAATAATATTGATGATGAGGTTCTTTATAGAGAAGGCGAGGCTCGAATTCACGCTCAGTCATCTTATTAGGTTGTACCAGCCCTTTTATCATCGAGGTCTGCTAACCTTGCGGTGCCAGTCGACCACGCCTTCATTGTTTGTGATAAAGAAGATGGAGATCGAGAGTGGATGAGTCATTTCGACGTTATCCCTGCGGAACTTATGCTATTCCTCGAGGAATGAAGCTATACACATAAGTGGTACATCCCATGCCTTCTCAAATTTGTTTATGGCGAAGTCTAGTCTTATAACTATGTTTAATCCTTTTCTGTAATGGTCTCATGGGTGCCATGCGACGTTACTGATCTGCCTGGATTTGTTCAGGAGTTAGCGACCTACTCGACTTGTGAGGAACGCAAATAGCAAGCTTTGTCTCGAGGTAGATGGGAAGCAAAGCATCATGGTGTGTGTTTCTATATAAGGACCCCTTGTGGGCTTTTGCAATCATATGTAAGGACCTCTCGTGGGTTGTTGTAACCAAACATATA
Organism: Nicotiana glauca; assembly: GCA_026770625.1. NCBI lineage: Eukaryota > Viridiplantae > Streptophyta > Magnoliopsida > Solanales > Solanaceae > Nicotiana > Nicotiana glauca. Next base: position 13,033 of record MU675751.1, read on the forward strand.
TGAATATAAGGATATTTTCTCAACTCTTGCCTTTGATGCTTGCTGTATTCTTTTACACTTGTGGAGACTTTGAATGACCCTATCGACTATCGTCAATATCTAACCCGGGTGCGAGTATTCTTTCTGTCCTTCGGTCGATAAAATGGCACCCCTCGGAAACTTTTGTCGTTCTTCGGGCCAAACCTGGATTGATCCGATAAGCTCGGGTCATCGAGATCCTTATTTTGAGTTGAGTGGAAATAAAGCTTCGAACCCATAGTCTGAGACTTAGCCTTTGGACTTTTGAGAGGAGTCCCCGAGTGAGGGTTAACTCAAGGCGTCTGGAAATTTGTCTTGAACTCAATGTATACAATCTTAAGGCATAGTAGATAGGTCCCAGATGAGGGGCTGCCCAGATTTAGATGATATCCTGAGGTCGAACCCTTATAGACGGAGCTCGAAGAGCTCATTTTTCTTTTTGGGATGAGCCTTCAAAATCGGGTATCGTCTCTATTCTTGCAATGATGTTAGAGGCTTCTTGGAGCCTAACTCATTTTTTGGCAGAGGTCCTCGAGGCTGGGTACAGCTCGGGACTGGAGATGATGTCGCTGGCTTCTTAAAGCCTAGTTTTCTTTTAATGGAGGTCCTCTAGGTCAGCTACCCCCTTGGGACTGGCGATGATATTGTCGGTCTCCTGGGGCCTGACTTTTTGTTGATGGAGGTCCTCGAGGTCGGATACCACCTCGGGACTGGTGATGATGTCGTCAGCCTCCTGAGGCCTGACTTTCTGTTGATGGAGGTCCTCGAGGTGGGGTACCACCTCGGGACTTATGGTGAAGTCGTCTGCATCTTAGGTTTGTGGATTTCTCCCTTATAGAGTCGCTTCTGCTTCTTAGGAGATCCTACTATTTTAGATAGTTATCCTTCTGTTTCGACGTTGAGCCCTTCATTACCTTAGTGCTCAAGTATTTCTACAGGTTCCTGCTTCAGTTCTCTAGTCTTTCCATAGCCATGACTGCTACCTCTGGGTCTGTCCGACAGGGAGGGGAGAGTTCCGCTCTCGGTGCTCAGGATCAATGAGAGTTTACCTTGAAGATTATTTCTTCGATAGGAGAGGAGCACCTTGATTTAGTAATGAGAGACTACATATGGAGGGAGAAAGTAGCGCTAAAGACATTTTCCCAGGATGAGGGCATCACGGATCTTGCCGATGGATCCCTGACTGTATACATGAATCCTTTCACACTGGGTCCCCTTGAAAGGGTCATGCTTGACTTCTACTTAAAGTACCGGTTTACCTTGGCGCAGATACACCCATCGTTTTGGTGAATAATGTTGATGATGAGGTTCTTTGCGGAGAAGGCAGGGCTCGAATTCACTCTCAATCGTCTGGTTAGGCTGTACCGGCCCTTTCATCATCGAGGTCTACTAAGCTTGCGGTGCTGGTCGGCCACGCCCTTCATTATTGACGATGAGGAAGATGGAGATCGGGAGTGGATGAGTCAATTCGTCCGGGTTCGGACTGCTGACATTATCCTTGCGGAACTTATGCCATTCCCTGAGGAATGGAACTATACACGTATGTGGTACATCCCATGCATTCTCAAATTAGTTTATGGCGAAAGCTAGTCTTGTAACTGTGTTTTTTTCCTTTTTTGTAGCGGTCTCATGGGCGCCGTACGACGTTACTAATCTGCCTGGTTAGGTTCGAGAGTTCGCAACCTACTCGACTTGCTAGGAGCGAAATAGAGAGCTTTGCCTCGGGGTAGATGGGAAGCAAAGCATCACGGTGTGTGTTTGTACTATTTTTTCCTTTTCCTCCATTCATTTGGAGAGACATTTTCTCTTTCTGTGTATTAAGCTTGCTATTGTAGGCATCAGAGAGCCTTTCAAGGATATGCCGCGCTCCTTGGAGAGGGGAAAGGCTTCCATCGCCCAGACTAAAGAATGACAACAATAAGCGAGAGGTGCGTTTTCAGGGCGATGGCGCTCAAAGCGAGGCAGAATAGGATCGGGGCTTCGAAGCGGAAGCATCATTCGAGCCTGCCGTGTCCGCGGTTCCTGGTTCTGGAAATAGGGTTTCTCCATTACTGTCGTCTTCTTTTTTTGTCGATAGTACTTTAGGAGATCCTAGAAACCTGGAGTTGCATGTATCGAGTGACCGTGCTTCAACCGAAGTCGACTCTTTTAGGGCTGAAGGAACTGGATTGGCAGGTGTACACTCGGATTTTAAGGAAGCCCGACATCTCCACTTTGTGCTGAGTTTTCTCACAGGCCTTTCAAGCTTCGTGCCTTCCCTTCCTTACTGGGTTTTCTTTTGCTGGCCTTTGACAAGCTTAAGTCCGATCTATTTCGTCATGAAGCCAGGTTGCGGAAAGCTCTAGATGAGGAGAGATCCCTTAGGCTCCTTTACGAGGAAAAGGAAGTCGAGCTGGCATGCTTGAGGTATGAGGCAAGTCAGAGCTTGAATTACGAAAACTACTTAACGAAGCAGGTAGTTCTCTATCCCTGGTGAGTATGCGTTCCGCCTTTTAGCTTCTTAGACTAACACTTCGTCTATCCCTGTTGTAGAAAAGGATGGAAGCCCTGGAATATCTTCGAGATGAAGCTGATCGAGCCAAGAGTGGTTGTGATGAGCTAAGTGCTCGGGCGGAGGTTTAGGCTTCAAAGGAGAAGGGTGACTTGGCAAAGTTTATGCCTTCGAGATTCAAATCTACTTAGCTCATGAAAATGCTTTGGTTCAAGCAAAAACGATTACGAAACTTGAATCTAAACTTTCAAAGATAAGGGCCGAGATTGTTGATGCCCGAGCTGGAGCTACAGCGAGTCGAACTAAGGATCACCAAGAGATGGCGATCTATTTGAAGGATTCTACCAATGTTCAAGCTGAACTGAGAAGGGTCATCGATCATGAGGAGAGAGTCAAAGAATATGCTCGTTGAAGATCTCAAAAAAACACTCTCGCGGAGATCCGTGCTAGGGGTTTCGTTCTCTCGGAAGAGTTGGCGTGAGCGAGGGCAGACGAGCGTGATGCTCAGTTACTTCTGTTTGACACCAAGGAAAGTGAGGATGAGGCAGGCAGGCTGTAGCTCCTAGGGGGAAGGTGTAGATTTTGCCAATTTGTACGTAGTATTTTCAAAGCATGTTTGTAGATGGAGACTGTGTTTTTGCGTATGTGTATAAAAGAAAAACCTTGTGGCTTCGCTTCTTTTGTATTCTTTTTTATCTCAAACTTGGCCATATGAAATGGTCTCAGAGTTGGTGAGAATCCTTAAATTTGTGATATGGCCCTGGAGCTCATTAGGCTGGCCCGGGGGCTCTTACGCGCTCAGTCGATGCGACCTTTAGTATAAGTTGGCGTTTGAGCTCTTATGCTTTTGCTCAACTATTTTGGGTTTAATCTCCGAGTCGGGTTTTGACTCGAGCTCATTTGACCCTCAAGCTTTTATGTTTGCATGGCCTGGCGATAATGGCTCTTATTCCTTTGATCGAAGCGATCATTTGTATGCATGGCCCTAGGGCTCATTAGGCTGGCGACAATGGCTCTTACGCTCTACCCTTAGGCATATGTAGTTAACTATTTTGGGTTCCGTCTTCTAATCGGGTTACGACTCAAGCTCATTTGACACTCAAGTTTTTAGATTTGTATGAGTTGGCGACAATGGCTCTTATGCTTTGGGCCGATGCGTCCTTTTATGTAAGCTGGCGACAATGGCTCTTACACTTTAGGTTGAAGCAACCTTTTATTAGCTTTATTTTTCCCTCATTAAAGGCCTTTGTGGTAATTTTTTCCTGACCCATCATCGGTTCGGGAAGAACCTCGATTTCGAGTTGTTTGCGGCAATGTTCGAGTACCTCAGGAGGTTTGGCTCGGAGGCTGAGTAGCTCAAAGCTTGTGATTTAGAGCTGACATGGTCAAAGCTCTTTTTCCTATGCCGAGGGTAGCCTATTTAACCGGTTCTTTTTGAAGTAGATTCGAAGTAATGGCCTGTGATTTTGTAGAGACGGTCAGCCGTCCCCGACTCACGTTAGTTTGGCCGGTACAACCGTATACCATAGTCATTTGTGCTTGGCCGGAGCCATTTTGGTCCCGAGTGAAGTAGTTTAGGCGTCTATATTGAGAGTATGCCTTTTTAGGGGTCTTACAAAGTTGATACATAGCCTTAACTTCGGGATCGAGTTTATGCCTATAGTAAGGTCTTACAAAGTTTCTATGCCTTTGAGGTCTTACTGTTTTGTTGATACTTGGTACAAGTATGGTTCATGCCTTGCCTGAGGTCTTACAGATTTTTGATGCCTTTGAGGTCTTATAGATTTTTCATGCCTTTGAGGTCTTACGAGACCTAGTTTGCCCGCTCGGGGTCTTATGGCCTCGGGTTGTTTAATGAATGGCGATTGGCAACAGTCCCTGAGTCATTGAGGGTACCTTGGCTCGGAAGTCGTTACTTATAAAATTTGTATTGCCTCATTGAGGGCTTACAATTTCGGAGATCCCGGCCATGAGGTCATGCATTTTTTGAGATTTTGACGTCAGTCCCCAAATATTCGGGACACTTTCGGCCTTGGAGGAATTTTGTGATTTTCATGTTGCCTCATTGAGGGCTTATGAGTTTGGAGTTCCTACCCTAAGGTCATGTAGGTGCCGAATTATTGATGTCAGTGTCCGAGCATTCGGGCCTTTTTTATAGAGGAATCATTTTAGCGAAAATGCCAAGTTTCATTTGGAGTATGAGATGCTTTGACAAAAGGTATTCTTTGATTTCTTGGTGCAATATACATTTTTCATTATCGGGGGCCCATCTATACGGACACGGTTCATTCGACCGTTTGGCCTGGTACATTATTTTCCTACTGGGATCCAATTTGGCGTTTCTTGGTTCTTCCGAGTGGATGGACTTCCTGGGAGAATACCCTCCAGTGTTCGAGGTTGATTGCAAAAGAATCCTGGAATACTTGTCGAATCTTCCTTAGCTAGCATGTGAATGTTGCCTCGTTAAAAACCTTGCCGGTAAAAATCCTCATCGGGATAAAAACTCGGTCGAAGGAAAAGAGTGCAACAAATGCTTTGGAACCTTGAGGTCTTCATGCTGGGTTGCCATTTTGACTACTTCGATCGGGCGCCTGTATAAGGCATAGTGTGAAATATAAAATGAAAAGGGAGATGGTTATACCTCAGTGTGGGATGTGCCAGTGATGTTTCGAGATCTGATATATCCCTGTCGCTTGTAATATGGATGCAGTACGGTCTTCTGCTATGTTTTAATCGGGCTTAGCCAAAGATGTAGTTTGATTACCCTTTGGCTTTTTTGAGAGTTGAGGTGTTGGTATCGATGCCACGTCATGCACCGCGAACATTTGCCTTGTTGCGTGCTATTCCCCGTAGATGGTTTTGATCCCATCTTTTGTCGGGAACTTCATTATTTGGTGGATAGTGGATGGTACTGCTCTCATGTAGTGTATCCATGACTGTCCGAACAAGGCATTGTACCTCATGTCTCCTTTGATGACATGGAATTTGAGATTTTGGGTCGTGTCGGCCACGCTGACTTGGAAGGTGATTTCTCCTTTCGCTGTTTCACTCGCCATATTGAATCTGTTGAGGACTCGAGTAGCGCGCACAATTTGTTCAAGCAATTCGAGCTTCTCTATTATCCTTGACCAGATAATGCTGGTCGAGCTAGGTCCATAAGTACACATTTTATTTGAAACATATTCACGAGGAAAGATATTACCAGTGCATCGTTGTGAGGTTGAGACAAGGTCTCAAAGTTCTCTTCGCTGAATGTGAGGGCATCTTCGGGTACATAGCCTCGGGTTAGCTTTTCTTTGGTGATGGATATTTTTGTCCTTATCATAACGGGTTCCTAGGGTGCATCGACTCCTCCCAAGATCATGTGGATAACATGTTAAGGCTCGTTCATTTTGTTCTTCTTGGCCGCCTCTCTTTCACGAAACTGGTTTTTAGCCCGGTCGCTTAAGAATTCTCAAAGATGACATTTATTGAGTAGTTTGGCTACTTCCTCTAGAAGTTGGTGGCAATCCTCGGTCCTATGGCCATGCGTGTTGTGAAATTCGCATACTAAGTTACGATTCCTTTGGGAAGGATCCGACTGTATAGGTCTGGGACATCTGTTGTCTTTGATTTTACTGATGGCGAACACGATGTCTGATACATCATCATTGAAGTGGTATTTTGATAAGTGAGGTGCCTCGGTTGGCCTACATTTCTATTGAATTCGGCTATGTTGATGAGTCCCAAAGGATTTAGTCCTCGGTTCATTAGTCGATCGTTGCGAGGTGGGTTACGCCTCGGGGCGTTACTTTTGTCTTCGGTGTATAGCTGATATCTTTCCTTACTTGGCTTTGGATCCTTTGCTGGAAACCTAATTGGGTGTACCGAGCCCAGGGAGGGCTCCCAGCTAGTCATCCTCGACTCTAATTTTTGACTGGTATTGGTTGTGAACGGCCGACTAGGTCACGACGGGATACTCGACCAGATTCTCTTTCAATTGCTTTGAAACGGCTGAGCTTCGCCCATTCAGGCCTTGAGTGAGGGCCTGCACTGCCCAGTCATCGGAGACCGATGGAGTTCCACACGTTCCTTCTGGAAGCAAGATACAAACTCTCACAGCATTTCGTTCTCCCTCTGCTTGATCTTGAACACGTCAGATTTCCTCGTTGCTACTTTGATGGCACCAGCATGTGCCTTTATGAAGGAGTTTGCCAGCATGGCAAATGAGTCTATGGAGTTGGGAGCTAGGTTGTGACACCACATCATGTCCCCTTCGAGAGTGTTTCTTCGAAATTCTTTAGTAAGACGGACTCAATCTCGTCGTTACCCTTCACAGCGCATGTGTAGGCAGTAACGTGCTCACTGGGGTCTTATGTCCATTGTATTTTTGGAGTTCTGACATTCTGAACTTCTTTGGAATGGGTTTCAGAGCCGCTCCCTCTGGGAACGGCCTTTTCACGAACTTCTTTGAATCCACACCTTTCAGGACCGAGTTGCGCCCGAGATTTGGTCGACCCTAGAGTTGTAGGTCTTAAACTTCTTGTCATTGGCTTCTATCATTTACTCGCCCGATACGATCCTCCTAGTGAGGTCCTTGAGCATCTTTACGATGGAAGGATCGGCTATCCACCCATTATTGCTCGATCTCTCTAGTACATTTTCGGCCGGGGGAGCTATCCTCGGTGCTACTGTGCTAGTAGTTTTCTGGAGGCTTTGCAGCTGAGCGATAGCCAGCTGTTGTGCCGACAACATTTCAAAAATAACATGGAGGCTAACCTCCCATTCTTCCCTGGTTGGGGTTTTCTAAGCTCCTTGTGGATCTTCTTGGTGTATGCTTTTGTTTGTGTGTGAACTTTCATCGACCTGTTGTGCGTCACGCGAACCCGCATCCGCTAGAATAGGTCTTGGTGCATTCTCGAGGTTTTGTGGTGGCATACCAAAAATTAGAACAACCACACCGTTCTCTCCGTGGTTTTCAAAGTTGTCATTTTCAAATCTATTTACTGAGCCAGACGTTTTGACCTGAAATTGAAGATCTTGGACAAGAAAAAATGTGAAAGATAACTTGTGTTGTGTAATGAAACTAGCAAGAAAATAATCACTATTATTTTTAACCCCACGGTGGGCACCAAACTGTTTATCGTGAAAATAGTAATAACAATTAAATTTGTTGATGGGACTCTAAAAATACGTTATCTATTTTTATACTAGTTGTTAATCAGTTGATGCTAGATTTGTGAGACTTAGAGACAAAATAGAGTTAAGGAGAAAGATATAATCAAACTGATAGGCTAATTATTCGGGGCCTCGAGGTCTATTTCGGGGCTCGGTTACGAGCTATCGAGGGCGATCAGGGTAGGGCTAACAGTTACGATATAGTTAAGGAAGGCTCTTTATGGCCAATGATAAGCAATAAATAAAGAACAAGTATGAAGATAATAAATAAGAGTGATAATATCACGAGAGTGTGTTGGAGAGAAAATATAATGTTCTTCTACATTTCGTGTGGAGTATTTGGAGCAACATTTGGTTACAAAATGATAAGGATCCCCTTTATATAGAAGGGGAATCCCTACACAGTACAAAACACATTAATTGTAAAGATATGGAGATGGGACAACTAGACATGACACCCTGATTCGGGTTAAAAGTAGGTCGGCTATGCTTTGTCAGACTTAGCCGTGTGTCTCGATAACTCCCCATTTTTACCCTTCCACGATCAATATTGCCTCTAGGCCGGGCGTCGACGAGCCTCGGGGGAGCAAGCTCGGTCACAGCTTAGCAGCCTCGAGGCTTCGAAATGGTCTTCTGAAATTCCTTAATGATGAGAAATTGGACCCTCCGATTTTGCCGTATAGAATATCATAGTCCTTTAGCAGCTCCAACCATCTCCGCTGCCTTAAATTGAGATCCTTCTACTTTAACAAGTGTTGGAGGCTACGATGATCAATAAAGACCGCACAATACACGCCATACAGATAATGCCCCCAAATCTATAATGCGTGAATAATAGCAGCCAACTCTAGATCATGAACAGGGTAGTTCTTGTCATGGGGCTTCAACTGACGAGAATCATAAGCAATCACTCTACCCTCATGCATCAACACACATCCAATACCGACTCTGGAAGCATCACAATACACCACAATACACCGTATATGAACGTGAAGCTAATGGGAAAACTAACACTGGAGTTGTGGTCAAGAAAGTCTTGAGCTTCTGAAAGCTCGCCTCATACTCATCCGACCACACGAAATGAGTACCTCCGACCACACGAAATGAGTACCCTTTTGAGTCAATTTGATCAAGGGTGATGCTATAGATGAAAATCCCTGAACAAACCGACAGTAATAGCCCGCCAAACCAACAAAGTTGTGAATCTCTGTGGCTGAGGACAGTGTGGGCCAACTCTGATCTGCCTCTATCTTCTTCGGATCAACTTGAATACCCTCACTGGATACCACGTGCCCCAAGAAAGCCACTGAACAGAGCCAAAACTCGCACTTGGAGAACTTTGCATAAAGATTCTCCTCCCTCAATCTCTGGAACACAACTCTCAAATGCCCCACGTGCTCTTCTAGAATTCGTGAGTACATCAGAATATCATCAATGAAAAGAATCACAAACGAGTCGAGATAAGGCTGAAACACATTGTTCATCAAATGCATGAACGTTGTTGGGGCATTGGTCATCCTAAAAGACATCGCAAGGAACTCATAGTGAATCTCGGGTCCCTAAAGTTATCTTAAAAATGTCTGAGTCCCTGATCTTCATATGGTGATACCTTGAAGAGGATCAATCTTGGAGAACACCCTCGCTCCCTGAAGCTGGTCAAATAAAAAATCGATACGAGGCAAAGGATACTTTTTGTTGATTGTGACCTTGTTCAACTGCATGTAATCATTGCAAATCCTCATAGTGCCATCCTTCTTCTTCACAAATAGGACAGGCACACCCCACGGTGAAACACTTGGCCGAATGAACCCCTTATCGAGAAGCTCCTGAAGTTGCTCCTTCAACTCCTCCGGTGACATATGATACAATGGAATATTAATGGATGAGTGCCCAGTACCAAATAAATACGAAAGTCAATATCCTTGTCCGATAGCATGCCTGACAGGTCTGTAGGAAACATATCGGGAAAATCCCTTCCTACAGGAACAGAATCAATACTAGGAGTCACTGCAGCGAAATCCCTCACAAAATCCAAGTAAGAAAGACAACCCTTCCCAACCTCGAGTGAGAGTTTCCTTGATCATCTGAAAATAAATATAGCCTTTAGGCTTTTACAAATAGCCTCCGAGTGAGAGTTTGCTTGAACTCGGGTGGCCTCTAACTGAGCGAAAATTTGCTTTGAACTTAAAATGAAGATAGACCTAAGGCGCTATAGATAGTCCTTGAGCGAGGATATACTCAAACTCGGGTGGCCCTTCGGCTAAAAATGATCAATTTTAAATTGAACTTGAGGTGAAGATAGCCCTGAGGATTTATTAATAGTCTTCGAGTGAGAATTGACTCGAACTCGGGTAGCCTTTGGGTTTAATAGTCAAGAGAGCATTTTCTCGAACTCGAAGTAAAGATAGCCCTGAGGCTTTATGAATAGTCCACGAGTGAGAATTGGCTTAAACTCGGGTAGCCATTGAGCTTAATAGTCGAGTAAGTGTTTGCTCAAACTCGAAGTAGATATAGCCCTGAGGCTTTATGAATAGTCCTCGAGTAAGAACTGGCTCGAACTCGGGTATCCCTTAGGCTTAATAGTCGAGCGAACATTTGCTCAAACTCGAAGTAGAGATAGCCTTGAAGCTTTATGAATAGTCCCCGAGTAAGAATTGGCTCAAACTCGGGTAACCCTTGGGCTTAATAGTCGAGTGAGCGTTTGCTCGAACTCGAAGTAGAGATAGACCTGAGGCTTTCTAAATAGTTCCTAAGTGAGAACTGGATCGAACTCGGGTAACCCTGTATTTTAATAGTCGAGCGAGCATTTGCTCGAACTCGAAGTAGAGATAGCCCTAAGGTCCTATGAATAGTCCCTAAGTGAGAACTGGCTCGAACTCGGGTAACCCTTGGGCTGAAATAGTCGAGCGAGTATCCATTCGAACCCGACCTCTAGATTGTTCTTCCATAATTTATGATAATCTGGTTCCCGATGTCTGGGTCCTGATGTCAGCATCATGACATGAGCGGTTGAAGAGACTGAGGGATTGCCATTTGTACGACTCCCAGAAGCATTAATTGTAGGTATGGGTGTCCATAAAAATCCGAAAAACCAAACCAAACCGACCAAGAAAATAGATAATTTTTTGTTTGATTTGGTTTTGGTTTTGAAATTTAAAAAACTGATCAAATTTGGTTTGGTTTTGGTTTTATTAAAAAAAGTCAAACCAAACCGAATATAGGAGTAGCTATTTTAAATTTATTATTACACCTATATATATGTATACTTTTATACAA
>MU675752.1:0-15271 GCA_026770625.1 Nicotiana glauca
CCTTAAAACGACGACGTTTGATTTAAATGAATACTTACTCCTGTCCGTTAGATTAGCTTCTTGGACGGTTGTGATATATTCTTTTAACGATGTCGTTTGGTTCTTGTGTAACATTGATTTTATCCGTTTGATGAATTAAATGGACGGTTGTGATTATTTCCTCACACGGTGTCGTTTTATGTACAAAGCCACCGCCTTATTTGGTCCTTTCGATTTAAATCATCAATGGCCCAGATCTTGTTGTGTTTATACGGTGTCGTTTGGTTTTATACCTGGGCAGGCCGGTTTGTTTTCTTTGGGCGACGTCGTTTGGCTTGTATATATACAGGCTAGGCCTGGTCTGTTTTGGGCTTGAATATTTCGTGTATTTGGCTCAATTTTGGTATTTCAAATTGTATTTTTGTTATTTTCGAATTGTATTTATTTAATTTTCTGTATTTTCCTTTGTATTTTAGACTTATTTTCCTTGTGTATTTATATTAATGTATTTCCTTTGATTTTCCAATTTTGTATATTTTCCTTAATTTTCCAATTTTCTAATAATTACCTTATATTTTTTGTGACATTTTCCAATTAATTTCCTTTTTGTATTTCATTTTAAATTTTATTTTTAACAATTGAAACATACACTGGTATTTTATATACACTAATCAAACTAATTGCAATCAAAAATCATTTTTGTATTTTTATTTTGGAATTAACTGCTTGGGGCAAAAATCACGTGCTCACAATCAGGTATCAGCAACAGTACACCAATAGTAACAGCTCAATCCCAGTAGTATAAAATCACAGCAACTCAAAACGAAATCCAAAATGCAGGAAGACCAAAACCTCAACAGAATTTAACCAAAACAGACCCAAGCCATCTTAATAACACCTTGAATCTATTTGAAAATATTCCAAATGAATTCTGATCTTCAAAATTAGAACCACAAAATCAGAAATTAAACTGAAATTTTAATGAAACAGTATATTTTTTGGTTTTTTTTATACTGATTTTTCTATGTTTTTGGATTTTTAATGGTTTAACTTTCAAAATCATATCTGAATTTGAAGATGAAATTTTTGGGGTGAAATTTGGAGTTCAAAAACTTTTACTACAAGGCAAGTTAATGCCCCTTTTATAGGCAAAAATAGGGGAGGAAGCTTCTAGACCCCTTCACACTTTTTCCCTCTCTTTTTATTTCAGATTTTAATTCCTAGTCCCTAATTTTCTAACTTATTTCCCAAGTTATGCCTTAAACTTTCTGAAATGTACACTTAAGTCTTATTGTGGAAGGTCCTAGAGGATTCTATCATATTCTTATTCCCTTTAAATCCCTAAACTACCCTTAATTGGATTTTTGGAATTACTATTCTAACAAAATATGCCATTTTTATGCCCAAAAAACCCTTCCACCAGTCTAAAATTTACAGACTAATGCCAACTGACCTAATCCCTTTACCCTAGCTAAAATCTAACTAAAGTTAACCCCTATTTAATCTAAATCAGTTATAACCAATCACTAAGCCAACTCAAAACCAATATCAAATTACTTATTATTTAATTAACAGCTAAACCATTAACACTAAAACGAAATTATTAGCTGAAATCAAATTAAATCCAAGTCAATTCCCAGGACACAAAACGGACAGAAATCATTAAGAACAAACTAAAATCCTAGTTAACCTGTACTACTGAACTAAAAATCCCTATCAAGTATATTTGAACTAAACTAATTACCAGAACATGATCAATATAATAAAGATGGAAATTGGTGTTTCATGCATTCAAACACTAATCTGACTAAGTAATAAGACCTAATTAAGCTAACAATTTGATTGATTCAACTAACATTTAAGCATTCAGACTAACAAAACAAAACAAAAATCAAATCAAAAGAAACGAAAATTGATCTAAAAGAATTAACCTATTTATAGCAATCTCTAAACTGGAAATCAAAATTATGCTTGATCAAATATATGAAACAAACAAAGAATCAAACTAACAAAAAACTAAAGAAAAATACAGAAAAAGAAAATTTACAGTTGAAGAGAAGATTCCGACCAACCAATAATGTTTGAATCTTCCCAAGATTCCTAACACGTAACATCCCTAACCGTGTGTTTTCAAAAGAAAACATATGATTATGGATATTACGGTCCGAAATCACAAAGATTTTGAATTTAGGGTTCTTGGCCGTAAAATTTAAAATTGTTATTTGAGCATTTCCGACCAGATTCGAGGAAAGGAAATTATGGATTTGGGTTGAGGGAAATTAGGGGAGTCGTTAGTGTGAATTTGGAGCTATTTGGACAAGATGGCGTCGTGGCCGGAAAACCTTCCGACGAAGATTCGATGAACTATGGTGTGATTTGAAAGAAACAGGTAACGGATTCATGATGAGGGAGAAAAGGGGATCTTGTGGTGTTATTTTGGAATGGTTTGGGAGGAGTGGCGTTCGCCGGCGGCGAGTGGGGTTTCAAAGATTGAAGGTGTTTCAATGATTTTTTGGGAAAACAGAGTATGGTACAAGCATGAGGGAGGGAGGCGAGGTCGGGGTGTGATTTTGAGGGATTTTGGAGATGGGCCGCCGTCGCCGGTGGCGGGGATATAAGGGCGGCTGCTAGGGTTTCTTGAGAGGCATGGGGTGTGAAGAAGATGACTGAGATGGGGGGGGGTTCCGACAGATATATATTAATTGACTCACAGTTCAGGGTCGTTCGATTGATCATGATCGATGGCTCAAATGAAGCCGGCCCTAAACGTGGTCGTTCTGGCTGAGCTGAGGACTAGACTGGGTGGGGCTTCGGATTGGGCTGGGTCCGGTTGGGAAGGGTTATTTATTTGGGCTGGATACAACTAATTAAAATCGGCCCAATTAAGGCAGCCTCATCTCTTTTAATAGTTTCCTCTTCTTTTCTTTACTTTTCTTTTTCTTTATTTCATTTTGTATTTATATTTTTTGATTTTTATTAAAATGCAAAAACTAAACTCACAATCAAATTAAAACTAAAAATTAAATTTCCTAATTAAAAGAGAAAACTGCAAACTAATACCGATTTGAACTAAAAATGCAAAATGGACCTTTTTTGTTAGTTTTCTTTAAATTTTGTTCTAAAACAAATTGATACCTAACTAATACTAAATTGTGAAAATAAATTCCTAAATGCAAATGCATATTTTTGTATTTTTTATATGAATTATCATGCAACCAATTAACACAAAATTCACAAAAAATTATAAAATTATTTTATTTGAAACTTTTGGAATAATTTGCTTAGGGCAAAAATCACGTGCTCACAGCTATAAACTGTTGAAATAATTGTTTATTAAGGTAAAGGTAATTGAGTTGGCTTGCCTAGATACCACGAGTAGGCACCATCGCGATCCCGATGGTGGTAAATCCGAGTCGTGACAAGTTGGTATCAGAGCACTAGGTTATATAGGTCTCATAACTGAGATGGGGTGGGGGTTCCGACAGATATATATTAATTGACTCACAGTTTAGGGCCATTCGATTGGTCATGATCGATGGCTCAGATGAAGTCGGCCCTAAACATGGTCGTTTTGGCTGAGCTGGGGATTGGACTGGGTGGGGCTTCGGATTGGGTTGGGTCCGGTTGGGAAGGGTTATTTATTTGGGCTGGATACAACTAATTAAAATCGGCCCAATTAAGGCAGCCCCATCTCTTTTAATAGTTTCCTCTTCTTTTCTTTTCTTTTTCTTTATTTTATTTTGTATTTATATTTTATAATTTTTATTAAAATAAAAAAATTAAACTCACAATCAAATTAATACTAAAAATTAAATTTCCTAATTAATTCCTAATTAAAAGAAAAAAATGCAAACTAATACTGATTTGAACTAAAAATGCAAAATGGACCTTTTTGTTAGTTTTTTAAAAAAATTTGTTCTAAAACAAATTGATACCTAACTAATACTAAAATGTGAAATTAAATTCCTAAATGCAAATGCATATTTTTGTATTTTTTATATGAATTATCATGCAACCAATTAACACAAAATTCACAAAAAATTATAAAATCATTTTTTTTGAAACTTTTGGAATAATTTGCTTAGGGAAAAAATCACGTGCTCACAACTATAAACTGTTGAAATAATTGTTTATTAAGGGAAAGGTAATTGAGTTGGCTTGCCTAGATACCATGAATAGGCGCCATCACGATCCCGATGGTGGGAAATCCGAGTCGTGACAAGTTGGTATCAAAGCACTAGGTTACATAGGTCTCACAACTCACGGACCTGCGCTTCCTAAACCTGGCCTTTTAGAAGCTTTAAACTCCGCCTGACACTTCCCACACGACTTTCTAATCTTTTGCTGCTCAGTTGTTGCCTTAATAAATTTACCTTCTTAGAACTTGAATCCACAATTTGCTACTAACTCCAAACTTTTCCGAAGGTCATCTCTCTCGAACTGTCACCATTTGAAATATTGATCCAGCCCTAAACCACCGCACCCTGCGATATCTGATAGTTGCATCTCTGATACTATTTTGTGATATCTTGCCCCAAAGGCGAATTGTAGAAGATCAAAATACCGACAAACTTAATACGTTCAATTAGGACAACAATACCCCATAATAGGAGAAACTCCACCACGCTTGCAATTACCAAGTCTCATTGCTTCCACCAGTCCGCATCTGACCATCCTTAATTCGATCATCTTTCCCCTCCCGAGAATAAAACACTGAATCTATTGATTATGCACTGGGTAAACCTCCCTTCAAGTCATTCACTGCCCCGACACATAGGCAATCATCCTACTATCATATCATTATTGCGTAACATTCGTTCATGAGCATCATGGCAACTTGTGCCTAACCTCAGATCTCTCAAAAGTACCGTTGTTGAGTCGAAACAACAGAAAATCCTTCCACAAGGCGATGATAATAGCTAAAATAACCCCGCAGGGAGAAACACCCGTACCATGTTCGTAGTGCTATTAAAATTCTTCAACTCTTGATTTATAACAAGCGATTCACGTCACATAAGATTGAGTAGGGATAAATTAAGGGCATACACCTCCAAGGATCGAATCGCACGATAGGGAATCAATACGGGAAGTAAATCCTAACAGTCTTGCACCCTTCCGACGATAAGTACAGACGTCTCTGTATCGATCCGCGAGACTCTACTAGACTTGCTCAAAACTCGTGAGGCCCTAGGAACCTAATGTTCTGATACCATGTTGTCACGACCCAAAATCCACTAAGGGTCGTGGTGGCGCCGGACATCGCTATCAGGCAAGCCAACTTAATCAATCGATTAACTTCTCTTTTTAATACCTTTGAAATCTAGGACTTTTCTTTCCATTTTTCATAAATAAAAAGATCATCACTTAAATTCAAATTAAATAATAAACGATTAGTACAAATCTTTCGAAAACCATCCTAGAACCCGGTGTCACAAGTGCATGAGCATCTACTGGTAAGGAAAATAAAATACAACATCCGTCTGAAATACAATGGAGAGGAAATAAATACAATATGCTGAAAGGGACTATACTAGCTGCGGGTCGCCTCGAATAATGCAACTCACCTAGTCCTAGAATGATTCGTGTTGCTACGCCCAATAGGCTGCTTGAGATACATATACATGTGAAAACAAATGCACAGAAGTGTAGTATGAGTACATAAAATACGTGTACTTAATGAGTATCCCGCCTAAACTCGAAGAAGTAGAGACGAGATGGTCAACTTCGACACTTACTAGAGGTCAAGTAACAACATACTAAAACGTGAGGAAATCATAGATTTATATAGTGGTTCTAATTCATGAAGCTGGAAAACAGGTAAACACCTTCGACAAATAATCAAGGATTTTCTAGATTTACTCTTCATTATCATATCAATTTATATCAAGCCACAAAGGGCAAATTTCATGTTTAAAAATTCTCAAGCGATAAATAACATGCGCAAATCACACCGAGGTGACGGCCCGATCCAACAAAAATGTAAAATATACACTGCCGAGGGTCGAACGGCCCGAACCATAGATGCATCTATTTAATCTGCCGAGGCGTTCAGACCGTTCCATAAATAAACACATACCCTGCTCGCGAATCATGCATGCGACACAGGTACACATAGAGATACATGATCAATCAGTCAATTAGGAACTTATCAGGGATATTTATCCAAATAAGACAATTTCTCTTTTTAAACAATCCAGGAAAAATGATGTTTAATCTCTTTTTAAATTCATTTACTAATCCAAGGTGATTTAAGCAATTCAAGCTATCAATGGGTTGATAAATAATCCAAGTATAACATACTTTTGGGTCCTAACTACCCGGATAATAGCATAATAGTAGATATGCATGGACTCTCGTCACCTCGTGCGTACGTAACCCCCACAAATAGGAGCAAATAATCAATTATTACACCTATGGGGACATTTTCCTCTTACAAGGTTAGAAAGGAGACTCACCTCGCTCCGAAGATCCATAACCGGCATTCCACGCCCTTTCGAAGACTCTACTTGATGCACCACGCTCCAAAACTAGCCAACGGTTACACAAATCCATTAATATACGCTCAATTATTCATTACAATCTAATTTATAGAAATTCCTAACTCCGATCCAAAAGTTGACCAAAATTCCCTCGGGCCCACGTGCCCGAAATCCCAATTTTTTTTAAGATAAAGATTACCCATGACCTTAGGAACTCAAATATTTCATTTACTCCTAATTCCATGCTCAAATTCGTAGTGAAACCCACTTTATCAAGTGTTTTAGGTTTTCTTCCAAAACTCCCAACTTTCCTACAATTTTCATGTCTAATTCCATGATATAATCTCGTATTTAACTTGGAAATGAGTAGGAGTAACTTACCTTAACATAGATGACGAATTACCTTCTTGGAGCCCTCCAAAAATCGCCCTAAACCATGAAAAATATGAGAGAAATGAACTCAACCCTGATTTTAAACAACCATTCTACCCCAGCTATTTTCACTTATGCGGAAATAATCCCACCTCTACGGTTCCGCTTTTGCGGATCTAGGGCCGCTTCTGCGGTCCACCCAAGACTGCTCTTTTTTGCCTCTGCGATTCCCCCTCCGCAGATGCGGAAATCTGACAGCATCTGTGGTCTACTCTAAGCCGACCAAAACCGCTTCTGCGACCACTTCTCCGAAGATGCGGTCCCGCATCTGCGGTCCTCAAGCCCTTGACCATAAATTTGCATATGTGCCTTCCTAGCCGCTTCTGCGGCGCCGCACCTGCGGTCCCATTTCCGTAGGTGCGGTTATGACAGCAACCAGACCCTTCAGCCCCTTCTTCAAAATTCCATTTTTGATTTGTTAACCACCCGGAATCCACCCGAGGCCTCTGGAACCTCAACCAAACCTACCAACCAATCCCAAAACACATTACATACTTGATCGAGGCCTCAAATCATATCAAACAACGCTAAAACCATGAATTACACCCCGATTCAAGCTTTATAAACTTCGAAATTTCAAACTTCTATTTCCGATGTTTAAACCTTCAAATCACATCCGATTGACCTCAAATTTTGCACACAAGTCATATTTGACATTACAGACCTACTCCAGCTTTCGGAATCAGATTCCAACCCCGATATCAAAAGGTCCACTTCCAGTCAAACTTCTCGAAAACCTTCAAATTTCTATCTTTAGCCAAATGGCTCCAAAATGACCTACAGACCTCCGAATTCACTTCCAATCACGCCCCCAACTCTAGAATCACCATATGGAGCTATTCACAGTCTCGGAATCCCAAACGGACATCGATAATACTGAAATGCACTTCAAGCCAAACTTATGAATTTCTTCTAAAATGCTAACTTCCACAATATGTGCCAAAACGCTCCCGGGTTATCCGAAACCCAAACCGGGCATACGCCCAAGCCCGAAATCATTATACGAACCTGCTGGCACCTTCAGATCATGATTCCGAGGTCGTTTATTCAAAATTCCTATCCTAGTTCATTCTTTCAACTTTAAGCTTCAGAAATGAGAATTCTCTATCCAAATCGACCCTGAACTTCCTGGAGCTTAATTCCGACCACGCGTACAAGTCATAATACCTGAAATGAAGATGTGCATGGCCTCCGACTGTTGAACGGAGCGCTGGAACTCAAAACGACCGGTCGGGTCATTACATAGGGTAGTCAAGCTTAATATTAGGCTAAAACTAAGGAACATATAGAGAGAGAAAAATCAAAAATTTCATCATACAAAAGAAAAAAGGATAAACTTATTTAAATTTGAGATGAGAAAATTTTGTTTAGGTATATGATAAGAAATGACATGCATGTGTATAAGGACACATAACTAAAGTCTAACAAATACAACAACAACAACCCAGTATAATCCCACAAGTGAGGTCTTGGGAGGGTAACAAATAAAGAAAAAAATTAAAAATATTGCATAATAAAATAAATTGGAGATAATACGAGGATATTTCTACTAAGAATTACTGTAAAAAAAATAAAATAAAGTAAATATACAATACTTAAAAATATTATTGATAAGTTTAAATAGTATAAGAATTCCAGTTAATATTTATTAAAATAAAAATTATTTAATATAAAAAATTACATATCTATCTATGCTATTCTAAAAATAGTACGGGATAAAAATATTAAATAGAGTGGAAAGTTAAAAAAAGATCATATGAAAACGTGATAATGTTACATATTAGATAACATTCTAGCAAAAGTAAGAAAACTAATTAAAATTCAAAAAATCTATATTGAAAATAAAAGAAAAATACTATTTGAACTTTAGATTAGAAAGTTCTTAAAGTTACGATGAGTACGCTCAAAATACGGATATGACCACAAAATAGTCTTGCTAGATAAAGAAAACTAAATAATTGATACAAAATATAAATTTAAATATAATAAATAAATATCTCATGTAGGTACTTTCACTAATGAAAATTAAAATCTAAATTTGTATCTTGAAACTAAGGGGTCGTTTGGTAATGTGTACTAGATAAGCTAATATTGTGTATTAATAATACTTTGTTTGGTAGGGTGCATTAGCTTTGTGCATTAATAATACATTATTTCGTAGACATTTTGAACCCATTCATTACTTATGCAAGCATTAGTTATACATCCTATTTGATATTATCATATGCATAACTAATGCATAGAAAACAATGGTATTAGCAATGCAATGTGTTTTAATGCATGCATTAGCTTAGTTAAAAATAAAATTGTCCTTCAAAATTTATGTTTGATTAATATATGCTAGTTAGTATATTAATACAAGTTCAAAATAATCTAAATAGTAATAAAATTATATTCCTAGTAAATAAATAAATTCTTAGCATATTTTCTTTTTTTATAAATAAATAAATATTTTATTTTATTTTAATAATATAGGTAGACAAATAAAATATTTTTTTAACCTTTTCATATAAAAAAATTTCTCAACATATGTTTCTTTTAAAAAGTTAGAATGTGGACTAGTTTTGAGGGCTTAGAAATTGTGCAATATTTTAATACATCAAACCAAACAATAGATAAGAAATATGTTAGCATAACTAACACCAACATAACTAATGCAAGCATAATTAATATCAGCATAACTAATGTAAGCATAACTAATACCAACATTACTAATACACCTTATTCAGCATTATTCTTATGCACCCTACCAAATGATCCCTAAAAGAGAATACAAAATAAATGCACGTAATACAAAAAATTATTATAAAATTCAATAGATTTGAAACATTATAAAAAAAACTTATGTATTATTCCCTTTGTTTCAATTTAGATGACCTATTTCGCTTATCGAGGGTCAAATTGCATGAAGTTTGACCAACATTTTAAATATATTTTGTTATTATATTGACATGAGAAAAATTGTAACTTATAGTACTTTTCGTGTAGTTTTGTATATCTAAATTTTAATTTTAAAATACTAAGTTGAACTAATTTAATTTAGCTTCAAAATTTAGTTAAATTGATTATCGATAAGTGAAATGTGTCATCTAAATTGAAGATGAGGGAGTAATTTTTAGACTAATTTAAATTTATATTTTAAAATAAAACATGACATAATTTTGAGTATAGGTAAAATATTTATGTAAAAATCTAATTAATTTTTTTGGTTGGATAATTAAAATTTCTTAGTAAGGAAGAGAATGTATAAAGAGGAAAATATATATAGTGTGGTGATACTTTTATTTTTAAATTTATTAAAAATAAATAAATAAAATTATTAAATAATACTCAAAATATTATTAATAGATTTAAATGATCAAAGAGATCTGAGTAAAAGGATAGTAGTGTAAAAACACATTAAATTTCAAGAATATTTTTTTACATTTATTAATAACTATTAAAAGGGCAATAATCATATTAAGTCAATGTATAAGCTAATAAAAATTACAGTATAACAATATTAAGTAATAAATAATGTGTCACGACCCAATTCCCACCCCCGGTCATGATGGCGCCTCTCGTGAAGACAAGGACAGCCCATAGAACAACAACGCCTCTTTTAACAGTTACTTAGCATGAATAAGTCTGAATAATAGATAATGAAATCATATTGCGGAATAAACGTGATAAAACAGGGAACCCATCTCGGCTCAGCCCGAAATCGGGGCGTCACAAGTCACGAGCATCTAGAAGGATTTTCAAGTCAACTACAAGCATGTAATACATAGAATAAAATCTGGAATCAAAGGAAGAAATCTGGTGCCGCTTACGCTGGCGGTCACCTTGCTCAGCTACGATAGCAAATCCTCAACCAACTCAAACCCGCTACCGGGTAAATCAATACATGCATCTGCATGCGAGGTGCAAGGAGTAAAGTGTGTACTCCAACTCAGTGAGTAATAAAGGTAAATAATAACTGAGCAACAAGAAACCACGTAAAGCAAGTCATCATACTATATAGTACAGTGTAACCCTTTGAGAAAACAACGAAACCGTGAAATCTTTGGAAATATTTGGACTCAATTTTAAACCTCTTTTGAAAATATCTTTTTCCAACAGTTAAGCAAATGAATGCAAAACAGATAGTGCAAGTCAGCACATAAGTCAGCCCCTCGGGCACAACACTCCATTAACAAATAATACCAGGGTATCAGGTAAACACTACAAGGAGTAGCATGGATGCCACTGAAATGCGAGTGCTGGAATGTCATGACAGATAATACAAATAAGAACAAATGCATGAGTGCAATGCAATGCATATGACGGTACACTCCGGTACCCACTGCAGCGTGCAGCCTGAGCTATCCATATATTTAACGTCGATGACGCTCACTGAGGGTGTGTACAGACAATGGAGGGGTTCCTACTACCCAAGCGCTATAACATCATAAGGCCTGAAAGCCTACTCACCTCTCCCGCGCTCACTGGAATGGGCTCAGACTCCGAAGGGGCTCCTACAGCCCAAGCGTAATATCAAGCCATCTCGTGGCATCAAATCTAGGCTCTCTACCTCATATCAATATAATACCGCTGCGGTGCATAACCCGAGTCATCCATATATCTAGAAATCACTATAACACTGCTGCGACATGCAACCCCATCCATGCTCAGTCTAGAAATGCACATAAGCCATTTGGGCAATATTAAAATAATAGTTCTCAGCTCAAAACGTCAATAAAATATTATTTTAGTTATTAAATCTTAGAAAAATGGCTGAGTTTGCAAAACAGTAGTAAAACCTTGGACCGAGATCAAATAATATACAAAGTGTTGCGAAAACAGTGATATCAATCCCTGAAGGATTCACATAGTTGGCACAAAGCCCAAACATGGCAATCCGCCAAAATTATGATGATAACAAGTAGTTTCAGTCAAATACGTAGTAATTTCATCAATCGGGACGGACCAAGTCACAATCCTCAACGATGCTCTACCCCATGCTCGCTATCCGGCTTGCAGGTCACCTCAATACAACATTGTGATGTGCAAATCTGGGGTTTCAAACCCTCAGGATATCATTTACAATCATTACTCACTTCGAACCGGTAAAATCTCTAGCTCGCGACGCCTTTGCCCCTCAAATCGGCCTCCACGCGCGACGAATCTATCTAAAAATAGAGCGGATACATCACAATATGCTAAGGGAACAATACCCAATAAAAAACAATCGAAAAATAGAAAAAATCTCGAAACTAACAAAAAACGAGCCCCAGGACCACTTCTCAAAAAATTATAAAATTCACATCACTGGATTCCTCGTTTTTCCACGAGTTCATACATATCAAATTTACCAAAATCGGAGCTCAAATGCCCCCTCAAATCCCAAATTTTCATTTCAAAAGTCAAGCCCTAGTTCTTCTAATTTTACTCAAATTTCCATGAATTTACAGATTGATTCTTCATATAAAATAATGTTTCTAGGCCATAGGACTCATCTCCAATCAATTCCCGTCGAAGCCCTCTTCAATTTCTACCAAAGGCTCTCAAGATGCTCAAGAATGGAGGAAAAATGGACCAAGCTTCGCGGATGAAATAATATAAAAAACCCTTTTGCCCAGGTATTTTACTCTACGCGAATGTGAGGGTCCTCCCGCGTTCGCGATGACCAAATTATCACTCTGCCAAAAATGCCCTTCGCGAACGCGACTTCATCCACGCGAACGCGAAGGCCTGGGTCCTTCACTTACGCGAACACGAACCTCCCCACGCGAACGCGATGCCTGACCAGCTTCCCCTACGCGATCGCGAGGCCTTCTAACGCGAACGCGTAGGCCAAAATTCCTGGCCCTCAAGTTTCCTCTACGCGTTTGCGACTCACCCACGCGAACGCGATGAACAATATTTTTTTGCAACACCAACAACTGAAACCTGCAATCTTAAGTCCAAAAATGGCCTGATTGACCCTCCGAAATCACCCCGAGGCCCCCGGGACCTCAACCAAAAATACCAAACCATCCTAAAATATTATTCAAACTTGCTCCAATCATCAAAACACATCAAACAACGCTAAAACCATCAAATCACATCGGATTCAAGTCTAAGTTCTTCAAAAACTTCCGAAGCACGCATTCGATCAAAAATCCGACCAAAACACTTCCGAATGACCTGAAATTTTGCACATACATCCAAAATCACCCAACGAAGCTACTTCAACTCTCGAAATTCTATTCTGACCCTCGGATCAAAATCTCACCCATCAACTGGAAATTCGCCAAAATACTAACTTCGCCAATTCAAGCCTAATTCTACACCGGACCTCCAAAATCAATTTCGATCGCTCTCCTAAGCCACAAATCATCTCCCGAAGCTAACCGAATCACCGGAAATTACATCCGAGCCCTCTAACTCAATAGTTACCATCCGGTTGACTTTTCCAAAATAAGCCTTCCTTAAAGAGACTAAGTGTCTCATTTCCTACCAAAACCAATCCAAATCAACTCTAACATACCAAATACTGTTAATGAAACATGAAGAAGCATAAAACGTGGGAAACTGAGCGGTAACTCATGAGACGACGGGTCGGGTCGTCACATAATGCAAAAACTATAACCAATGAATAAAAAAGAGAAAAAAAATTATGTCTAATAATGTTGAAGGATAAGACTTATTTGAATTTGAGATAAAAATTAAAGTGATAGTAAGAATTTTATTAAAATAATATAATTTAATGTACTCAAACAAGACATATCACAACATTACATGTTTACTATTCGTTAATATTGATCGTAAAATATAATACAAATGTCAAAATTATGAGGTTGGGTTCTTACTAATATAAAAAAAGAAAATAGATTATCCACTTTGAGATTTGAAAATGGTTTTATGTGATGCTTCTTAATTAATATTAAATAATTATCTATAATTTCTATATAGAAGGTTTAATTTTAAGGTTGTTTTCATATATTAAAATAATCAAAATTATTATTTAACATGGATTATGTCCGTGCGGTTACTAATACTAATTTTACTTAAAACGAAAAAGTGGATTACTTCCTCCCCTTTATTATTTCTAAGAAAGAAAATATAAGAAAGTTAAAGAGCAAATCATCAGAAGATTCTATAAAGGGGAGAAGAAGAAAATAGAAAACAATGGGAGGACCTGAGGCCATCTTCAACCTTGCCCCTGTTTTTTGTCCCCAAAACGGAGATTTCTCTATTTTGGGATAATTTATTTCAATTATTCCCCCATTTTTTCCTCAATTTTTTATATTCTTCTCTCTCTTCTATATTATATTATTATTTTTCATTTCAATTTTATTTTTTAATTTTCATTAAACAAATTCCATCTTTTATTTTTATTAATTTATAATTTTCATGATTAAAACAATTCCATAAAATTTTAAATAATATAATTTATATGCAATTATTATAGATTAACTAATAATTCAAATAAAAGTAAAATCATTGCGATACAAGATTAATTAAATACACATTACATAACGATAAAATTCATTCGAAATACTAGATAAATATTCAACTTCAATCTCTAGTATTCTACCATAAATGATCTATTAATGCATTACGAAGTGCAAAATGAGCATCTTTGTCCTTAAATGATCTATAAATAATTTATTAATGCACCATTAATTTTTTGAGATAATTATATATTTTTTGTATAATTAACTTATAATAAAATTAACATATAATTTTACATAAAAATAATAAATGCACAAAAATTAATTTATTAAAATTATATACCAAAGTTAAGATATAATATTAATATTATAAAAATATTACATAAGCATAATTAGGTATATATAAAGAGATAAATTAAAAGATTAAATAATAAAATAATAAGAAAAATTGATAAATAGTACAACAACAACCCAGTAAAATCCCACAAGTGGGGTCTGGGGAGGGTAGTGTGTACGCAGACCTTACCCCTACCCCAAGGGGGTAGAGAGGCTGTTTCCGAAAGACCCTCGGCTCAATATAATAAAAAAGACAAAAGAAGAGAGTATTAGATTCACCGCAAAAATCATACGGTAAAAGGAACATAGAAAACAGGAAAAGAAAAATAATAATAATAATAATAATAATAATAATAATAATAATAATAATTCAAAGCATAAACGATGGTTTGTAAATCGATCATACATCGAAAATAGAAAATAGTAAAACTCGACATTGCCCCTAGCTATCTTAAACAAAAACCCACCGAACTAGTCCACTACCTCATAGCCTACAACCGTGATACGCGACTTCCATAACTTCTTATCAAGTGTCATGTCCTCGGAAATCTGAAGCCTCGCCATATCCTGCCTGATCACCTCTCCCCAATACTTCTTAGGTCGCCCTCTGCCTCTTCTCGTGCCTTCCACGACCAGCCGCTCACACCT
>MU675752.1:24441-42144 GCA_026770625.1 Nicotiana glauca
CAACTCCTGAGCTTTATCCCTGGTCAAGGCGCCCCACCTAATCCTCTGGCGGCCTCGTATTGACCTCTTCTTCCTCCTTATCATAATCTCAAAGTCCATCACCAAAAGCCTATGTTGTATTGCAAGGGTCTCACCCGGGATGACTTTGCAATCCACGCACCACCTTTTATCGCCTCTTCTAAGGAGGAGATAGTCAATCTGAGTCTTCGCCACCGAGCTTTGGTGTCTTTAGTAGAGAATTATATGTTTCTGTTGATCTTGTACTTTTTGGTATGCCACGTCTATGGGAGATCTCCTCATCTTTAATAGAATTATTTACCTTAAAAAAGAGACTCAAAGTATGATTGGAAGTCTGAATGATATCCAGGATGTGTAGCATGTCTTTTTTTTGAATGATTTTGTTTTATGCATCTCTGGACTATGAGTGTTTATCACAGCTCATTTTGTTAATTTATTTGCTACAAATTTCTAAATTTTTAATTCATTGCTAAAATCTAACTTCTCAGTATTTCTCAGATTCTCGGATTTTTCAAGCACCATAAGCTTGCACTTCATTTTCAATCTCTACCCCTTTGGCTGGTGGGTACCCCAAGTTCATTTGTCACTGATGTGCATGAAATCTTTGTACAACTTATGTTTTTATGACCTTCTTTCACATTTTTTCCCCTTGGTAGACGCTTATGAGAGATTTGCTGTCAAAGCCAAAGATTATTGGGTCTGTGGAGAACTCAGCTACCAATCCCGCAGTTGGATCAGGACAAGATACTGAGAAAAGCAAGATATTGGCTTTAGTAAATGATGAAATCTGCAGTTCTATATTGGATGTATCTTTCCAGCGATTACTCAAGAAGGAAAAAGTCAATCCTGGAACATCGCTTTCTGTTGGGACATTAGAGTTGTGGAGCGATGATTTTGAGGGCAAAGGAGATTTCAGCCAGTACCGTTCGAGGCTGGTATATTCCTGTGGCTCCTTTCAAATTTTCGGTGTTTTCTGTTTCCAAATGATTCTAAAACTTTGATGGCAAACGGCAGGAATTGATTAGGAACAATGACACTTTTCCTTTCCAAAGCTTTTCTCTTTTTCAAAAGAGGGAAGGAAGTGATAGGTACCATGCATCAAGGTTTTACAGGAATTGCTTAAACTATGATTATTGCTATTCTGCTCATGATTGGTAAACAATACATCTACAACTTGATGTTTGAATAGAAGCCATCTTCCTTCCTTTTGGAGTTAAAGATACTTCAGTTGAGAAAAGAGATTATTATTGCATTCAGAGAGAAGTATCTACTCCAAGTGTGCTGACGTTCTCCTTTCATAGTTGCTCTTGTCCTCTTAACTTGAAGGATACAACTTCTAGGATCTTCAAATTATAATTGACTAGTTTTATATTCTTGAAAGCATCAGTAATGAGAAAGATTAGTGTCTTCTGAAAAACAATAATGTTGGGTGAGAAAGCATCACCAATACAACTATTTTTGTTGGGTGATTATTCAACTTATGGATCTTGGAAAAAACAAATATTAATTGAATGGTTAGCTATGCATGTAGCTATAAAAGTAATTGCTGTGTCCAATCCTTTGATGGGATGAAATCTAAACCAATAGCCTAAAATACTTTAGCCCTACTACAGAGTTATAAAATAGCATGTAGACTCCATAATCACTCGCTAGTTATCACTTCATGGAGCTTCAGACCATTGATATAGTCTTTTCCATGTAAAAGAAAACTCTAAAGAGGTGCAAGTTTTCAACAATTTTTTTGTTTACCTCTATTATTCATTTCTTAATATTCTAGTTAATCTAACACATAATTGCTATTTACTTGACAATTGCTCCTTCAGAGCTAGTTATATTTCGTGATTTGCCTAGCAATGTATAACTGTACCTTTCAGCGGTGAATGTGCATAGTATTGAGTCACTCTCTTACTCACTTTGCTCAATCATGAACTGCAGTTGGAGTTGATCCGTTTTGTTGCAGCCGCCAAGCCTATGGTAGCTGCTGCTAAAGTTTGTGAGAGAATTATGACTATTATTAAGAGTCTCTTCCTTGTTCCTTATCCTGCTCAGGTTGGTTCACAAACCATTGTCTTGAACTTGTAATAGCTAACAATGTCCCTTATTTTCCCTTTTTCAAATCTCTCACATCCATTCATTAATTCAGGAATTGGTTATACTTGAGAGCATGCAGTTGGCTTTAGAAAATGTTGTAAACGCCGTGTTTGATGGATCAAGTGAAACTGCGAGGAGCAATTCTGAAGTTCAACAGTCATCGTGCAGAATGTTTGAAGGTTTGCTGTGATTTCCACCTCATTTTTAGAACTTTTTTCCTTAGCTTTCTTCTTATCCTGAGAAGTCGGGTTACTGTGAACTGAAGGTCTGCTTCAACAACTTCTTTCTTTAAAATGGACTGAACCAGCGCTTGTAGAAGTTCTCGGGCACTACTTAGATGCCCTAGGACCCTTTCTGAAGTATAATCCAGATGCTGTTGGCAGTGTCATTAATAAGTTGTTCGAGCTTCTGACCTCACAACCCTTTGTTGTCAAGGTTAACTACCATATACCATTCTATTTATTTAGTAGTGTGATCTTATTTTCCGTCCAAAAAACCACCATGACAATTATTGAGTAAAATTGGCAGGATCCTGCTACAAGCGCTTCTCGACATGCGAGATTGCAGATTTGCACATCATTCATCCGGATTGCAAAAGCTGCAGACCAGAGCATTTTGCCTCACATGAGAGTAAGTTACATTCGTTCTCATTAATTCGACATGGCACTTGCTTTACTGAATTTGCAAGTCAGTTCCTTTAATTGCTGTAGTGTTGTGCCTTTGACTTAGCGCGTCTTAGGATTACCGAGGACATGGCCCTGGATAGGGGATTGTGGAGGTCGAGCACTAAAGTTGTAGGTTAGGGGAGTTGTGGATATTTCCACAGTGCACTAGAGTGAGAATAGATAGTTATGAGGTGATCGTAGGATGTTACTGATCAGCTACCGATACAGGGAAGTATCTGTTGGATATTAGTATAACTTACATCTATTTCGCATTTCTTATATTTATTATATTTCTGCGATTTTGTTATTTTGCGTTATGTTGTGTATTTCATGTTAATCTTAGTATGACTCCATTAATAGTACTAACTTATCTTCTCTTGTTGATGTCTTGAGCTGAGGGTCTCCTGGAAACAGCCTCTCTGCCCTCCGGGGTAGGGGTAAGGTCTGCGTACATATTACCCTCCCCAGACCCCACTTGTGGGATTATACTGGGTTGTTGTTGTTGTTGTTGTTGTTGTTGTTGTGCCTTTGACTTGAACAAGTTTCGAACTTGTGCACTGACATTTTATGATCTGGGCGGAAATATGTAGAGCAGCTACATACTTTTGACAAAAGGACTAGGGTATCTCAGTTTTCCCAGAGATGCCCCTTGCCGAATATGTCACTTGAAAGCCCAAATCATTCTTGATCTGGCCTTTCTATATGGAATATTTTAGACTCTGTAGATATACTGTCATCTCTGTTACAATAGGAGTGTACGTTTTGTTTTCTGGCAACACAGTGGAGCTTTGAATGTATTATAAACTATTTTCCTAATTGATCCGACTGTTTCCGGAATACAATCTTCATCTTTCATAATGGAACAGGTTCTAGGAAGTACAGAATGGCACGTGAATTTTATTCCTGGTTCTTTGTAGTTATTATGTTTGCACTAAGTTTTTACCTACACAAGACTACTTTTATGATTGTATTAGTTATTGTTTTGGCTGTGAGAGATGTTGGTTTTTACATTTGGACATGAGCTTGTTTGGTTGCCTTGGAATGTGACTGCATTTTCTCTGTTGTTTTACAGGGAATTGCTGACACTATGGCATTTTTACAAAAGGAAGGTCGTCTACTTCGTGGGGAGCACAATCTCTTGGGTGAAGCCTTCCTTATTATGGCTTCTGCTGCCGGGTAGCTACTGGTCTTAATGAGTTTCAAATGTATGTCTAGTATATCATGGGCTTTGACCTTTATGAGTTCTCAAAAATGGTGCAGGGCTCAGCAGCAGCTAGAAGTTTTGGCCTGGTTACTTGAACCATTGAGCAAACAGTGGACACAACTTGAGTGGCAAAATGCATATCTCTCTGATCCGACAGGTTTAATTCGACTGTGTGCTGATACACCATTTATGTGGTCCATTTTCCACACAGTTACATTCTTTGAGAAGGCTCTTAAACGGAGTGGTCTAAGGAAAGGCAATGCTAGTGTACAAACCATGCCAGCATCTGACTTTTTGCATCCAATGGCATCTCACCTCTCGTGGATGCTTCCTCCTCTTCTTAAAGTAAGCAAGTTCTTAGGAAATGTTTTGCATCACCCATTTCCTCAGTAAAGATTTGTTAAAAGATGTAAATGTCTTTGATTTTCAGCTACTCCGTGCCATACATTCGCTTTGGTCTCCACCTGTTAATCAAGCATTACCAGGAGAGATAAAAGCTGCAATGGCTATGAGTGATGTTGAAAGGGCCAGTCTTTTCGGGGGAGGTAACATTAAATTGCCTAAAGGCGCTCTAAGTTTTACTGATGGATCTCCTTTAGATATGAATAGAGAAGGCTATGCAGAGCCAAATGAAGCTGATATCCGCAACTGGCTGAAAGGTATCAGAGATAGTGGGTATGTTGCTGCTCTTCTGAATCTCTAAAACAGATAATGAAAATAACATCTTTTCAAAGCTGTCATGAAGTTCTATCTTAGTTGACATGGCAATTCTCATTTAAATCTTTGTGGACAAGAGAGGGAGAACAGGAAATGGATAAATCTCCAGTCCCTCTCCATAATAGCAGGAAAAAAAGAAGAGAAAGAACATAAATAAATAAATAAATAAAAGATTACTTTGCAAGTTTTGTAACTTCTTTTTAGGTTTTCTAGGAAGCCACTGCATTCTTATCTATGGATTATTTTAAGCCAATCCCTAGTCATTTTACATTGTTTGATGCTATAGTATCTTTTGCTAGCAGATTAATATTGACATCTTGAACTGCACTAGTATCTGTACTAATTAGAATATATATTGAAGTGTCTTGTTTTCCAGGATTCTCCTTTCTCTACTTAAGTTCCCACTTGATTGTCTGTAAAGTGCCTATAAGATCTGTCATAAATGCTCTGCAAACTCTAGTATGCTATTAAAACTATGATCTGCGATCTGCCTATCTCTCTTTCTGCGTGTGATATATGCCTTTACTCCATGCTCTTGGGAATTAGTTTCATGTTTCCATTTAGTGCTCTGGTTTTGTTAATGAAGTTTTCTTGGCTTTAGGTACAATGTACTGGGCTTATCAGCAACCATTGGAGATTCTTTGTTCAAATGCTTAGACTCTCAGTCTGTTGCTTTAGCCTTGATGGAGAACATACAACATATGGAATTCAGGCACTTAAGGCTGCTTCTTCATTTAGCCTTGATCCCCTTGATAAAAAATTGCCCTGCCAATATGTGGGAGGCATGGCTGGAAAAGCTCCTGCACCCATTACTTGTCCACTCTCAGCAAGCTCTTAGCTATTCATGGTCTAGTCTCTTACAGGAAGGTAGAGCAAAGGTTCCTGATCTCCATGGCATAGTTGATGGCTCAGACTTGAAAGTGGAAGTAATGGAGGAAAAGCTTCTTCGAGATCTAACTCGTGAGACGTGCTCCATCCTCTCAGTTTTTGCTTCATCCGCACTCAATGCTGGACTTCCTTCACTGGAGCATTCTGGCCATGTGAACCGAGTGGATGAGTCATCACTTAAAGACTTGGATGCATTTGCCACTAAATCCATGGTTGGGTATGTGGAAGTTGTCAATTTTAAGTTTGCTTAGTTTGTGGAGAGTAGACCGCTAGTCTACATTCTTCTGTTCTTCTCAATCTTGACCTTGTGATTTACGTGCAGATTTGTGTTGATGCATAAAAGCATAGCACTTCCAGCCTTGCAGATCAGTTTAGAGGCTCTGAGATGGACAGATGGTGAAGCTGTAACTAAAGTTTCTACATTCTGTGGAGCTGTAATCCTCTTGGCCATTTCAACAGCTAATGCGGAGCTTCGGGATTTTGTTTGTAAAGATTTGTTCCCTGCTATAATACAAGCTTTGGCTCTGGAGTCAAATGCTTTCGTCAGTGCTGATTTAGTTGGTCTTTGTCGCGAAATTTTCATTTATCTGGCTGATAGACACCCAGCACCGCGGCAGGTTATTCGGATCCCACTCTTTTCAGTTGCTTATAGCATCAGATTTAGCTGTAGCACTTGACACCTATGTTCATTGCAATTATTTTTTCTTCCTTTACTTCTGATGGTGTTAAAATAGAATTCCAGCACCACTGGGTGCAAACAATTTTTGAGGGCCATCGGACTGGGTAAAACCTGAATTAACCGTGGTGCACTTGCGGGAAACTCCTTGCCGAGGTCCTGTGCACCCCCGGAATTAGTCGGGGCTCATAGAGACTCGGACACCCGGTGCAAATAAAAAATAAAAAAAAATAGAATTCCAACAGTTATGCTTATCTATTTGCAATAATCCTCATATATATCTATAATATTGTTAACAGGCCAAGAGCTTTTGGGTATGGCAAATTATTTTTGTTAGTTTGATAGTTAAATAGTACTAGTAAATAACACTAATCCCATATGTATTAGGAGTAGGACATGTATTATATATATAGGGCTCATTGTATCATTGTCATTATTAATCAAGAATATTTTCTCCCGTGCTTTCTCACATGGTATCAGAGCTTTGGTGAGAATAGATCGTTGTGCATCATTCCAGTGACATCCGGGAAGAAAGAACTCAGTCACCGTGAGATTTTCCGGTGACCTAAGTGATTATTTGCGTCAAAGTCACTAATTATCAGTGTTGTGCAAAATCCAACACCACCAAAAGGTCCCCAAGAGATAGGCGACCAAACCCCAGAAAAAACTACCTGAAAAAACTCACCCACGCGCCCCCACGTGCCTGCCGGAGTTCTGTCGGCGGCGACGCGTCTATCCCACGCGCCGGCGCGTGAGGGCTGTTCCGGCCAGAATTTCAAAAAGTTTCTTTTGGGCAGTGTAATCGCCTTGCTTTTCCGAGCCTACCCATCAAGCTTACATCAGATTCAGACGACTTTTTTATTTTCCGGTGAGCTACAGTGTTTCGAGTGAACAGTAACAGTGATTTCCAAACAATTTTCTGACTTTTCCGGCGTGAACATTGTAATGTCATTCTTATTTAGAAGCCTTAGACTCATAATTCGTTGGATCGAATGCATTAAATCTAATCCAGATGGTTTCTTTACCGGATTATATTGAGTTTCTTCAGTACAAACGTAAACAGACATCTTCAGGATTAGCCTCCGTTGTTCCAACAAATAGTAGCATGACTGGTGTCTCCCAATCTTCACCTTCTGAGTCTTAGGTCATTGATTCGGGTGCATCTGATCATATTTCTGGTAACAAATCTCTTTTCACTAGTATCTCATATTCTCAATCTCTTCCAACAGTCACAATGGCCAATGGTCTCAAGCCATGGCTACTGCAATAGGTCAAGCAAGTCCACGTCCTTACCTTTAGACTCAGTTCTTTATGTTCCTGGTAGTTCTTTTAATCTCATAGCCGTTAGTTGCCTAGCCAAATCACTTAAATCTGTTGTTTTATTTCTTGATGACCTTGTTTTTATACAGGAACGCAGTACATGGTAGATCATTGGTACCGGACGTGAATCAAATGGACTTTATTACCTTATCCTTGCAAAATCATATGGACTCGCATCTTGTCTTCCTCCAATAACTTCTCCCGTTGCTGATTCACTAGATTTATTACATAAATGGTTAGGACATCCCGGTTTGTCAAAACTTCAGAAAATGGTACCTGGCTTATCTGACTTGTCCACTCTAAAGTGTGAGTAGTGTCAGCTCGGTAAGCATACCCGCTCCCATTTCCCACGGCGTCTTGATAATCGAGCAGAGTCACCTTTTACTTTAGTCCATTCAGATGTTTGGGGTCCTAGTCGGGTTAGTTCTACCTTAGGATTCCGCTACTTTGTCAGTTTCATTGATGATTATTCCAGGTGTACTTGGATATTTTTGATGAAAAATCGATCTGAGTTGTTTTCTATTTTCTAGACCTTCCACGCTGAAATTTAAAATCAATTTGGGGTTTCTATCCGCACATTTCATAGTGATAATGCCCTAGAGTATTTGTCTTTCCTATTTCAGCAGTTTATGAACTCCCATGGGATTATTCATCAAATCGTGTCCGTACACATCCTAACAAAATGAGGTAGCTGAAAGAAAGAATGGGCATCTTGTTGAAACTGCTCGTACCCTACTCATACAATCTCATGTTCCGTTGCGTTTTTGGGGGATGCAGTTCTTACATCTTGTTATCTTATTAATCGTATGCCATCTTCATCTATACAAAATCAAGTTCCATTCTCTGTCCTGTTTCCCCACTTACCTTTGTTCTCTCTTTCACCCCGTGTCTTTGGGAGTACGTGCTTTGTTCATGACCTTACTCCAGGAAAAGATAAGTTAGCTCCTCGTGCTCTTAAGTGCATATTTCTGGGTTACTTAAGAACACAAAAGGGATATCGATGTTATTCTCCTGACCTTCCGCGATTTCTTATGTCTGCTGATGTTATCTTCTTTGAAACCCAATCATACTTCACAGGTCCAGTTAATCACTTAGATATTTCTGAGGTGCTACCCATTCCTTCTTTTGGAGATTCACTCACTATCTCCCATTTATCTTCCTCCGTAGCTCCACCGCCTACAGTTCCAGTTGCAGCTCCACCACCTATAGCTCCAGTTCCACCACCTAGTCCGGTTCCACCAACTATCGCTCCAGTTCCACCACCTAGTCCAGTTCAACCTTCTACAGCTCCACCACTCCTGACTTATCATTGTCGTCCGCCCCCAACATCAGGCTCAACTGATTCACGTCCTGCACCTGACCCTGCTAATACTGCGTACTTGTCTCCTTTTAATCAACCGATTGCATTGCGAAAAGGTATACGGTCCACACTTAATCCTAATCCTCATTATGTCGGTTTAAGTTACCATTGTCTCTCATCATCCCACTGTGCATTTGTGTCCTCTATTTCCATCCCCAAGTCTACAGGTGAAGCACTGTCTCATCCCGAATGGCGACATATTATGATTGATGAGATATCTACTTTACATACGAGTGGTACTTGGAGCTTGTTCCTCTTCCTTCAGGTAAATCGACTGTTGGTTGTAGTTGGATGTATGCAGTTAAGGTTGGTCCAGATGGCCAGGTTGATCTACTTAAGGCTCGTCTTATTGCCAAAGGATATACTTAGATATTTGGACTCGATTATAGTGATACTTTCTCTCCCGTGGCTAAAATTGCATCAGCTCGCCATTGGCCTCTCTATCAGTTGGACATTAAAAATGCTTTTCCTCACGATGACCTTGAGGATGAGGTTTATATGGAGCAACCACCTGGTTTTGTTGCTCGGGGGGNGCCCTGTATGTCGGTTGCGCCGGTCCCTCTATGGTCTAAAGCAGTCTCCTCAAGTCTGGTTTGTTAAGTTCAACACAGTTATTCAGGAGTTTGGTATGACTCGTAGTGAAGCTGATCACTCTATATTTTATCGACATTTTGCTTCAAATCTCTGTATTTATCTGGTCGTTTATGTTGACGATATTGTTATTACCGGCAATGATCAAGATGATATTAGTAAGTTGAAGCAACATCTTTTTCAGCACTTTCAGACTAAGGATATAGGCAGATTAAAGTATTTTCTAGGTATT
Organism: Nicotiana glauca; assembly: GCA_026770625.1. NCBI lineage: Eukaryota > Viridiplantae > Streptophyta > Magnoliopsida > Solanales > Solanaceae > Nicotiana > Nicotiana glauca. The sequence continues at coordinate 34,204 of MU675752.1, forward strand.
GAGGTCGCTCAGTCTAGCTCAGGTATTATGATCTCAAAACGGAAATATGCCTTAGATATTCTTGAGGAGACAGGAATGACAGGTTGTAGACCTGTAGACACTCCGATGGATCTGAATTCTAAACTTCTGCCAGGACAGGGGGAGCCTCTTAGCGATCCTGCAAGATATAGGCGGTTGGTTGGTAAATTAAATTAGCTCACAGTTACTAGACCTGACATTTCTTTTCCTGTGAGTGTTGTGAGTCAGTTTATGGATTCTCCCTGTGATAGTCATTGGGATGCATCCGCATTCTTCGGTATATAAAAGCAGCTCCAAGCAAAGGCTTATTGTTTGAGGATCAAGGCCATGAGCAGATCATTGGATACTCAGATGCTGATTGGGCAGGATCACCTTCTGATAGACGTTCTACGTCTGGATATTGTGTCTTAGTAGGAGGAAATTTGGTGTCTTGGAAGAGCAAGAAACAGAATGTGATTGCTCAGTCTAGTGCAAAAGCAAAATATCGAGATTGACTGTCACGTTAGAGAAAAGATACTCTCGGGAAATATTGCTACAAAATTTGTGAAGTCAAATGATCAGCTTGCTGATATTTTCACCAAGTCCCTCACTGATCCTCGTATTAGTTACATATGTAACAAGCTCGGTACATATAATTTATATGCACCTGCTTGAGGAAGAGTGTTAGTTTGATAGTTAAATAGTAGTAAATAACCCTAATCTCCAAGATAATCTCAACAGAAGAGGGTTTCAACTGGTTAATAGATGTTATCTATGCAAGAGGAACCAGGAATCTATCAGTCACCTCCTCCTGCACTGTCCAGTAGCCATTGATATATGGAACATGTTCTATAGTATTTTTGGGATAAGTTGGGTCATGCCACAAAATCTGAGAGACGCGTACTTGAGTTGGAGTCTTTGGCCAGTTGATAAGTCCATCAAAAAGATCTGGATTATGATACTTGCAGTTATTTTCTAGTGTCTATGGCATGAGAGAAACAAAAGATGTTTTGATGGCATCTCAACTCCAAACCACTCTATTAAAGCCAAATGTTTAACCAATCTTTTTTGCTGGACAAAGTTGTCCTCAATACTTAGTACTGAACACTTTTTGGAGTTTATTAGCTCTCTTGTCCTAGATTGAGACATTGTATAGGGGCTAGCAACTCACTTTTGTTTTCTGTATATCTACTTCTTGTAAGTAGTTCCTTGTACTCTTGCATCTTCTTGATGCCTTTTAGTACAACAATTTATTTCATCCAAAAAAAAAAAAAAAACCTAATCCCATATGTATTAGGTGTAGGATATGTATTATATATATATAAGGTTCATTGTATCATTGTCATTACTAATCAAGAATATCTCTCCTGTGCTTTCTCACAATTTTGATACGGTTCATATAAATAATGATAAATGGAATTAGTCAAAAAGGTGGCAATTGCCATGCAAGTTTCACCCCTGGCATATTAAGAAAAACAAAATATTCACTGTTTACATAGATATATGTATTGGTGTCCGGATCAGATTGCGCACACCTCGACTAATTTCACGGGATACTTTCTACCCTCACCAGCACATATGTACTGGCTAACTATGTCCACCAAGGCTTGGATTGATGGGAAGTAATCACCTAGTGTTTTTGCCTCCGCTGGGATTTGTACCCGAGACTTCATAGTTCTCGACCCTTGCATTAAACAATATATTTGCAGACATTCTTAAAATTGCATCTTATCTTTTCTCTTTTTCTGTTGATATATTGGAAATTAGCTTATCTTACATTCTTAGTTGTGAAGTTTTTGTGCTCTATCTTCAATAGCAAGCATAATGAAATTTACCTTTCTGAAAGCATGCATGTGTTTTATCTGCTATTCGATAAAACTCGTACAAATTTAAACGGCTGCAGATTTTACTTTCTCTCCCTTGCATTACGTCCCAAGATCTTCAAGCCTTTGAAGAAGCGTTGACCAAGACTCTTAGTCCCAAGGAGCAGAGACAGCATATGAAGAGCTTCCTCCTGTTGGCAACAGGAAACAAATTAAAAGCTCTCGCTGCTCAAAAGAGCGTTAATGTCATCACAAATGTTTCGGGTGAGTGCACTTCAATCTAATGCTTTGTGTTTTTCTCCTGTCCTGTGCATACTAACCAAGAAATTAGCTTTTGAACTGGTAATTAACCGGTGATTCTGACTCTTATTCTTCAGCAAAACCTCGAAATGTAACTCCCGCTTTTGAATCCAAGACCGATGAAGGAGATGCTATTGGATTGGCTGGAATCGTGTAAGGAAGTTTGTTTGACATATCCGCTTTCTGTATAGAAAAATCACGAGTATATTATCAAAAAGGTCCGAAATGTCTCCCATTGTAATGATTTGGTCCTCAATGTTGTTTTTCATTTTCTGCCCGTGCTTGAGAATATTGATTTCCAAGTAGTCCTTTAACCACATTGGTCGTGAACTCAAGGGCAAAGTCCTACCTCTTTTTACAGGTAAAATATGACCAAAAAAAAAAACTATATTTAACGACAGATTGTACCTTTCTTTGTTTATGTGAGTATGTTTCTTCTCTCTTTCATATTAAAATACAGCAAAAAGGGTATATAATTTAATATTATTTAACTATTGGGTTATTGTTTTAAACTTTTTGATTTCTCATCTTCATTTTTCAGTTCATATTTCTAGTTTAAAACTTTTAAGGAATTAATTTTTTTAGTTAAACATATTTAAGCTAAATCTTATCCAATAGTTGTGCATATCTAATTAGCAAGTAGCGGGAATTTTCCCTCCTTTCCCACCCAAATCTCTCTTTTAATTGACTATTGCCGCCTATTTTTAGTTTCCTATTTTTATATCTAATTAGCAAGTAGCGGGAAACTAAAAATAGGCGGCAATAGTCAATTAAAAGAGAGATTTGGGTGGGAAAGGAGGGAAAATTCCCGCTACTTGCTAATTAGATATGCACAACTATTGGATAAGATTTAGCTTAAATATGTTTAACTAAAAAAATTAATTCCTTAAAAGTTTTAAACTAGAAATATGAACTGAAAAATGAAGATGAGAAATCAAAAAGTTTAAAACAATAACCCAATAGTTAAATAACGACAGATTGTACCTTTCTTTTGGTTCTAAAAAATCAGCATTTCATGATGCTTTCGAATCTTTCGATCACGTTAAAGACAAAAAGGGTAATAATTGCACCTATTAGTCCCCTTTTGGTCTTAATACTTTACTCGGATTCGTCATTACTTTTTCAAGAATAGCAAATGAGTACAAACTTGCTGATTGTACTAAATAATATTACCGTGAGGTGGACTGAGAAAGCAGATTGACATCTCCAAGTAATAAACATACATGTGATAGTAAACCAAGAAATTTAGTCACCTAAACTTCAAGAAAATTTTGTCAGACATCTCTATGGGGGCACCAAATTTTTGTACGTAAAAGAACGGAAGATGGGGTCAGTAATTACCATTTTGACTAGTAGCAATACAGATTGGCAGACAAGAGTTTTAAGTCCAGGTGAGCAGAATGAGTGTAACTTATGGAAAACTATAACTCTATTGGCTTTCTATAAAACCAAACAGATTTTACTCTTTTCCCCTATAGAGAAAAAACCGAAATGGCAGGGAGAGGACATGGAGGATTTATATCTGGATTGGGTCCTGTCGGGTCTGCAGGACTACTGGGAAGTGGAGGCATGACATCCCGACTTGGCTCAGGAGGACTACTTGGGGGTGGCGGGCGTGGAGGTCATCCACCTACCCTCCGGTGGACAACTACAAATGAAGGAAAAGGGACTCAACTTGGCGTCAAAGGACATCATGGAGGTGGAGAAATGCATGAAGTCGCAGCCATGACAGGAGAACTTGGAGGTATAGGGCCTTCACCGAGTCGTGCAGAGTTACCTATTGTTGGAGGTACGGAAGGTCAGCTCAGCCAGGGAGGTGGTGGTCCTAATCCTGGAAAGCTACCTGAATTGAGGCCTAAGCCTGGCTCAGGAGTGCCAACAATGGTTGGATGTGGCAACGCATGTGGGGGTTGTTACCCTGTCCTAACCTGTTGGTAAGCATATTCAAGCTAATTATGCTACAAACTGTGGCATTGACCATGCTTTCTCTTTCATCTAATTTCACTTGCGTTTTTCTACTACTTTCTCCTCTCACTCCACCAAACGAGATCAGATTTCTAGAATGAGGTGAAGTGATAGGCACCGTTATTCATACTCATAAGCAACGAGAGCAATTTTAGATCATCTGATCCTCTCATTGCTTGAATTAAGCAGCTTTTGCAGGATGGAAGTGTAACTATTTTAATACATGTGTTGAAACTCGTTGCCAAGTCATGAAATGGCATTTATGGCCAGTTTTTAGAAAATGGATTAGCTTTTGTTCCTTTTCCCATTCTTGATCATGTTGCTAATTGTGTTGTTTACACTTGTGCAGCCTTAACTTCTTTTGCTGTTGCTGGAGAGGCCCAATGGGCTTACAAGGGTGTCCATGACCAATGGGGCCTCGTCGACTCTGATTTATTATTTAACAATCCTTGCATTAAATTGCATAATGTACATACTTAAAACATGAAAAATTGCCATTCTGTAGTAAGGCAGTAACGTATTTTATTATACCTACGGTGCACGTAAACTAAACCTGCATACAAAGTGACGACCTCATCCTATCTACATTCAAAGCTGAAGTTGATGCTTTATGAAATATGTTCTTTTACAATAGTTAACAGAAAAGTAAGGAAAACTCGACTGGTTTAGCAATGGATTCAAGCTCTCGTGTCATTTCACTTTGCACTTTTAACTATTTGATCATTGAATTGTCCGTGCAGGATGTAAGAAATAGATTCATTCTCCTTTGCAGGGCTCGGATTTATCATACACATTAGATGCTTTTGTAAACTACTCGTTTTTGTTGTCAACACACCCACACCAATGAATAAAGTATGCATTAACTTCTATGCATCGATAGTGTAAAATATTCTACAAAATCACTCCTCTTTAAAGGTAATTAAAAGTAGCAACACATATGACACACTGAGATTAATAACCTGAATAACATAAAAACCTTCAACGGTAGAAGAAATTGCGCTGATTATGTGAAAATACATTGACACTGTCAGTGGAAAACACCAACAAAATAAATAAATGAAGCTGTTCCTACTCAACAACTTTAACAGTCCAGGGAATATTTAGCAGGGAAATGAAGATTTCAGAAAAAGAGAAATGAAGAAACTATAAACAGAAAAGAAAAAGGAAAAGGGAAACAATATGTAACAGCAACAACATAACACAAGCTCTTATAAAATACTCAAGAACAAGACTCAAAGAGGTATCACAGTTCCAATACAAGCCGTATTACCATTTCAGTGAGAAAATCAATGTATAGGCCTAAGAGTTGTTTTATGGCATAGAAATGCCTATTAGCTAGTAGGAAACAAAGCCTTCAACTAACAGTAACCTTTCACTATATAACATTTCCACATACAGTTGACATGTGAAGTGTTTCCTCAGATCAAAAATTCTATTGAAACAAAACTTGCCTCTCCAATTGCAGCAGAAGAGACTACAGACTAAAATGGAATTCAGTTCCACTGTAGATGAATTATCTCGAAGTCAATTATTACACAACTGATGAAAAATGTATATAAATGACACAATTAGGTTATGGAACGGACAAAGGGATTAAGGTTTGATTCTCAGCTGTGGCAGGTTTCTGAATGGTGAGTAGCATGTTCATCCAAGGGCAAACTGTGAGGTAGCTACAGGTAGTTGGAGCAGCTTTAGATTCTACTACTATGTCAGTCCTCATCCTCTTCTTCAGATGCTTCTTTGAGCCACTGCCAATATTTCCAGAGTTCATAATGTGCATGCATGATTCAACTATGACGGGTAAAGCAGGCAATATTAAAAACCAGAGGCGGACTACCATGAACCCATTGCGCTTTCAAATTATAAGTTCAAAATTATATTCTTTTTAAAATTTTGGAGATTTTCACATATATATCTATACTCCGTGCCGAAAACAAGACCGTCCGAAGTGGGATTTCAATCGGCAATTTTACTCGTAGAGGTACACCCGATAATTATTGCACCATAGGAGTCTTTGAGCATCGGTGCGCGTGCATATATTTAAGTACTTTTCAAAAAATATAACATTGTTATACATGGTTTAGGGAGAGGAGTATGGGTTCACGCGAACCCATACCCTAAGACCTAGATACGCCCCAGTTAAAAAGACGAACTTTGCTTTTCTTCCCTTTTCATTGTTTACAGGTTTGCTAATTCCTTAATCTTTTTCCCTGAGCATTGGGGATCAGGGGGTGCGAAGAGGTTGGGATGGAACGACAAGATAGGGTAAGTAGATCAATGAAACTTCTAGGTTCCTGGGCACTACAGGCAGGTCATTTACCTGCAAAGGTTTAAGTGCTGTAAGTACGTACCTGGATAAATTTTTCTGATTGCTTGACAAAAACCTTATCTGACTCCTCTGCTTCTTCCTTTTCAGAAGCCCAGTCAAGTATTGCTTCTTCTTGTATAATGTCCTGATCATACAGATGATGCAAAATCTGTGGAGGGATAAAATAGAGTAATGATATTTAGATTAGATTGAATAACGGATATTTAAGTAGGTCAGATATATTTCTTGACAAATGCATAAGAATGAATCAATGGGATTTCCCGTAGCCAAACAACAACAACAACTACCCCAGTATAGTCCCACAAGGTGGGGTCTAGAGAGGGTAATACGTACACAGGCCTTACCCCTACCCGAAAGGACAGGGAGGCTGTTTCCAATCGACCCTCGGCTCAGGAAAAGGAAAAGAACGACAAAAACAAAAACAAAAGAGCATTAGTAACTCCAGCAGAAATCACATAAATAATTATCTAAACATAAACCGTAAATAAAATGGCATGCAATAATATCGACCCGTAACTACCATAAGGGGCACAATACAATACACAAATCATTTATGGAGAGCCCTACCAACCCCCCCCCCCCCCAAGCCCCGGAAAGAAGTACGAAAAATTCTAAAAGCCCCTATACTACAACCCTGATACTAGACCTCCAGATTTTCCTATCCAGGGCCATGTCCTCGGATATCCGCATTCTAGCCATGTCCTCGGATATCCGCATTCTAGCCATGTCCTCCCCAATACCTCTTGGGCCTCCCTCTGCCTCAACTCGCTCCAACCACCGCCAGCCACTCACAACTCCTCACCGGGGCATCGGGGCTTCTCCTCCTCACATGCCCGAACCACCTGAGCCTCGCTTCCCGCATCTTCTCATCTATTAGGGCCACCCCCACCTTCTCCCGAATAACTTCATTCCTAATCTTACCTAACCCGGTGAGCTCGCACATCCACCTGAGCATCCTCGTCTCCGCAACCTTCATTCTCTGAACATGAGAGTTCTTCACCGGCCAACACTCCGCCCCATACAACATGGCAGGTCTAACCACAGCTCTATAAAACTTCCCCTTGAGTTTCTGTGGCACTTTCTTGTCACACAAGACTCCTGATGCAAGCCTCCACTTCGACCACCCCGCCCCTATACGGCGAGTGACATCCCCGTCGATCTCTCCGTCCGCCTGAATCACCGACCCAAGATATCTGAAACTGCCCCTCTTGGCGATGACCTGAGATCCAAGCTTGACGTCCCTGCCTACTTCGCCCGTAGCCAAACAAATGAAGCAATTGTTTTGAAAGGCATTTCTGGGGCGCCTCGGGGCTAGGTACGCACAAAACGTCGTAAACTGTTGGTGAGTGTAAGACGCGAGTGTATGCCCCAAACAGTTGGGTGTTCACCCAGGGGCAAGACACACCTTAAAATTGCTAGTATGACTCCTGAGAGCCCCCTACCCCAAAAAAAATCAGAACTTCCTAACAGTTAATACCTACCCTATTACCAGTGAGCTCAAGATGTACCCTTTCTTGAACTTTGGGG